>VYZP01001975.1:326-37932 GCA_013400635.1 Hypocryptadius cinnamomeus | reverse complement strand
GGTTTGGTTCAGTACAAACTATACCCAGAACACACCCATCACCATAGGTGCAAACATTACCTTAGGAGGAATTCTTTTAACATGGCAGGGACTAACCCCACACATTTCACCTCAGACAAACACAAACTAATAACAGACTCCCTAAATACACCTTGGAAAATCAAGAAGTAAATAGAACTGTGTATAATTTTTATTCAGGGTAAAAGAAAGTAACAGAACAAAGCCAGCACCTTACTACAGGAGCTTTCTGCCACACACACCAGGGAATGCTCCTTGTTCTGACTGGGGATGCACAGAGTTGACCACTGACACATAATTAACTAAGTTACTAATAAAGACAAACTTCACAGTGCCTTCAGGGACCCACTGTCAGCCAAAGTCAAGCCAAAATCTCCACCCTGACACAGTACTTCAGATCCATGAGTACACTTAGAGACAGCTGGGTAGAATTTTAACTCTTAACAAAGTTTCCAGGATTAACCATGGGCTAGAAACTGCATAAATTACTGCTCAACTTTTCAGGTCCAGTTTCCACAGCCAGCCTCACATAAGCAGTCATCTATCTCCTCACACCTGAACTGCATACAAAAGGAGAAGCAATACAAATTTTCAGCTTCAATGCTCTCCTACCAATGGAAGGACACACGTGATCCTCAGGATCCTGCCTTGAATCGTCAATGATGCAAACAAAGATTAGGTTGAAAAATAAAAGTTGTAGGTTTCTCATTTAATTACTTTGCACACCTTCTAGTATGCATCTCTAATTTGCAAAGACACTATAATGGTTTCACACAGTACAGCAGTTTACTTGCAGATTGATACAGTGGAAAAAAGTGGTGACATGTTAACTGTGCTGTAAAGGAGGTGGCAAGAAGCATTTTAATTTTATCTGAAAATCTGTCAGGACAGTTCTGTCATCATAAACCTAGCTCCCTTCCTTTTTCATAGTACCACATTCAATGCAATGTGAAAACCTTCCAGTTGAAGAGGATTAATACTGACATTTGAATTTTTCCAATGTATAAGTAGTATCAGCTTTAATAACAGCCATACACGTCATCCTTTATGTTATACGACATCTAGAACAAATTTCAAGAACCTTTGTTCTCCCAACTGTTCAACACGCCGTGGAGGGAGAAAAGTAGGAATGAAAAATACTTAAGAGGAGCACAGACAGTCATTAGAACAAGGGCAAGAAGAAAGGCAGCATTTCTTACACCATGGCTACTGTTTAGATTAATAGGAAGAGATCGGATAACTGGAACGGAAAATGGCTCCTTCAGCAACCTTTAGTGTGCACAGTGCCATCCCCGAGAATGAACCTTAAAAATGGACATGCTCAAAATATTCATCAAGGAAACAGGGAGCAGGCAGCTGACAGCCACTTGAGAGAGAAGCAATGTCTATGGTAAGACTTACAATTCTGGGCTTTTTAGATCAGGTTGACCTCAATTTGCATCTCCTTATCATTCTATTCCTTTAATTAGATTAACGTGTCTTTCATGGCACACTGTAGGTGTTACAGTCTGGCTTCTTTAAACACATTTGAAATGTTAATTAAAAATGCTAACAGCTATGCACAGTAATGAAAACTTATAGAACCATGAGATTGATGAAATTCATCTGGAAGAAACATTTAATGTAGCGACAAAATCCTGAGCGACTGTCAAATACCTCTTTTCTGTCAACACTCACTTAACAAAAGCTTTAGATGATCTTTACTAGAGGAAAAACTATTCTTAGCTGTTTAAAAATGACAGCAGAACAGCCTGATCCCCCTCTAATGGGAGATAAGTCTTCCAGCATCTCAATGGCCTGAAAGTTTAGTTTGATGATAAAAGCAACATAGTTATTTTTAGCACTCTACGGGCATAAAAATACAGCTCTAAACTGTGACCTACAGCTATGCACAGCCAAGCATCACATCATACGACAGCCTTAACTTTAGCTACGAGCACGTCTGTAGTTGCTTCAGACTATCATTATTCATCTCACTACCAACAATACATTTGGATGGATTTAGCAACAAGCATTTGAAATTGTTACCATCTTTTTTCAAATTGCTGCCATCGGCAGAACTCAATTCAAAGGTAGGAGATCTTAATGGACTCGGTAGAAAGTATTTGAGAGACCATGCTAGGTTAAATGGATTACTGCTTCTCTCCAGCACAGAGGATGAAAAAGAACCTTAAAAGCAGAAAAACTTAAACTGTCATATTCAGTACAGAAAGTCATTTTTCCTGGGCACAGTTTGAGTAAATGAAAAAAAAAATAGGAAAAAGAGAAAATACCCCTTGTTTTCTTCCAGCAGTACTAAGAACCTGCAAACGGGACATGCTGGAATAAGAGACCTTCAAGCAAACTCACCTGAAACAACACTGTTCACAGACAACTGTAAAGGTAATTTATGTTATTTTATTCCAATTTGCATGCTTGTGTGTGCTTGATTTGTTACAAAGTGCAAATCAGAAGTCTATTCTACCAGATTTCTGTCTCCAGATTATGTGAACAATAATTAAAATATTTAAAATAAAAATTGATACATAAGCTGGAAAACCAGATCAGCCAGAGTTCTAGCACTTATCTACTAATTAATGAATTTCATTTTTAAATATATGTGTAAGTTCAAATTTTTGAGGTTTGGGGGTTTGTGTTTTGTTGGGAGAGAGTGTTCTTTTTTACTTGGGTTTTTTGTGGGGTTTTTTGTTAGCTTGCGTGATAGGGTTAAAGGGTTTCCTCCCTCTTTGTTCTTTAAATCATGTATACTATGGATAAAATATGAAATATTTCCAAGGTGACAGATATGTACTTTCAAATGCTGTAGATTTCACAGAGTATGTTAACTAAGAAAAGAGACAGGAAATATTTTAAGGTAGAAGACTTGTCATATTTCATTATGGCCTGGTGATTTTGTACAGCAAACTATTCTAATCATTAATACAGTTTCATTCAAACATTCAGTTCCTAAGAAGGAAGTCTACAGGTAAAAAGAACTAACCAGTTAGACAGACACAAGCAAAACTAATATTTTTCCTCTCCCCAGCTTGAAAATGCCACTTTTTGGCTGGATGAAATGGTCAAAAACTGATTCCTACAAATCCACAAGATGTCCTGGATCAGAAGTAGTTACAAAAACCCTGCTGAGGGAGTTGAAATGGCACCTGAAAGAGCGTGAAAGATTAGTGCAAGAGATTGAAAATGAACAGAAAGTCCAGAAAACTGGCATGGATTACAACTGGCTCAAGAACTACCAAAACCCTCAAGCAACAATTCCAGCTACTGAGCAACGGCAGCTCGAAGTTCTGTGCTCTCAAATCCAGCCTTGCCAAACAGGAACTGTTCTCAGCAGGTAATTGCTTTGTATTTCCCTGACTCCGAGTTCTCTATCACAAGTAAGATGTTTTACTACCTAATCAAAGTTTGTATTTGGCTCTGCTCTTCCAAAGTAGCAATGACCAGCAAGTGGAGAGCATTCTCACAGTTGTTTTAGAAATTAATATGTTGCACTTGAAGGAAGTTTTAAATCAGGATTTTCCTGGTCTAATCCAAACAAAGGAAATCTCATATGACCTTTCAATACTTCCCATTTTTCCTGTTACTTATCCCTACTATTTATTAAATAGCCACCCAGTAACTAAAAATCAAATAAAAGGACTAATGCAATGCACCATTATGCAGAAATCCAGCCTTACTGTCTACAATACCAGAAAGCTTCTAAAAACTTGAAAATCAGTATAAATTTAAAAAAAAAAAATCTCTCCTTGCATTTTATGAAGAAATAGTCTCCTATGCCTGCATTTTAAGTACATTTTCTAGGGACTCAGAAACGACAGAACAAGTCCATTTGCCTTTTAAAGCCCAGAATACACCTAAGGGCAAAGTCAGTTTAAATCAAGTTACCCAGATGGGCCAAAGAANCATTTTTCAAGTGAGTTAAAAAGGCAAGTGAAAAAAAGTTAAAAAAAAAAAAAAAAAGGCTACCCAATTACAACTGCTTTCAGTCTACAATAGCTGGAGCACATCCAGTGCATTGTTAGAGCTCTTTTCCTCTTATAATCTTCTGGGGGAGGTGGGGAAATGTGGCAGCAAGGAAAAAATGACACTAGAACTCAAGTAATTTCCTCCTCCCCCACCCCCAAATGACCAGAGAGGAAAGAGAAAAGTTTTCAGTGCCGATGATTAGGTTTCAATTTTTGGTTTTTTCTAGATTTCGGGAAGTTTTGGCAGAAAATGATGTTTTACCGTGGGAAATAGTCTACATATTCAAGCAAGTTTTAAAAGATTTTCTTACCACCATTGAGAGAGAAAACCAAGCAGAGCAGCTGGTAGATGCATGGAATACAAATTGCCCTGAACATTTCAGTCCGTGTGGTGACAGCTCCAACAAGTCGGACAAAGATGAAATCCCCACGGTTTCAAGTTATGTTGACAGAAACACACAAAGCATGTTTCCCACCTTCTCTCACAGAATCTGGAATCTACCCTATTACTACCCATCAAGTTAAGTTGGTTTGTGTTACTTTCAAAAAGTTATGTAGCCATCCACATTCCTTTCTTGTAATTGCCATCCAGACACACAGGAGTAAGAAATGTGACATGCTCTCCTTTTTATTCCAAGTTTAGAAATTAAAATCCTTTGTAATAGCTAGTAGGCAGTACCTTAGGTATCAACTCACCTTTTATCTTTATAGTTTCTTAGAGCTGCTGTATTTGAAGCCATCTTTTAATCAAAAATGTAGATGTTTCTGAAAAAAACTCTGAGGCAGTTTAATTTTCAGCCATATAGAGCTAGAAGTATTTAAACAACAAAAAAAAAATTGCTTTGCATATTTTGAAACAGCATCAATCCACAGAGTGTTAGACAAAAACTTCTGTGTTTGTCACGTAGCTTTTAGGCTCTATGGGATCTTTATACTGTGTAAAAGAAATGGTTTAATATAACATCTGATAAATAAACTGGTAAATACTTTTTGGAGCTGAACAATTATTTCTTAATTTCAAGAATAATTGCATGAAAATACTGACAGAACTCAGCTGCATGTACTATTTCTATGTTTTTTCCTAAACTACACTCTGCACATGCTGAAATATGTGAAGGTGGACAGCTAAACAAAACCATTAGATATTTAATAGCATTTAACAACCAGATCTCTATTCTTAAAAAAAATTATTGAATTCTTTAATCTTAAATAGCTGTTTTTCATTTGACTTACTTGTTCTGAAACCCAAATTCTGCGTTAAACCTTTAACATTTTGATCAAATCAGATGGTAACTCCCTAGAATAGCCAAGGAGTCAACAGATCACTTCCAACACACAAGGTGTTCATTCTGAATTTACATATAACAAGACCTAATGTTTCTCGGCCATCATGATCTATCACTGTGGGTTCACAAAGTTTTACAAGATTAATCACATACATAGCAGTCACGGTCACAGCAGGCAATTAGAGCAGAAAATCAATGAAAACATATGCCAGAACTCAGTTGGCCACATTTCCAATTGTGCTCCCATCACTGTAACAAGTTTTTACATGTTTCATATAATGTCTTTCTCTGGACTTGCTTTTCATCTGTCTGCTGGATCAGAAAAAATGGGCAAGACTCATATGGCCCAATTCACAGAATACACTATTTCACAAACAAAACTGCTTCCTCTGGTATTTTCTTCAAACATACTGAAGAAGCCAATCAGATTTCATCAAGCTGGTAACACAACTTTAAGGCATCTTATGCTCCATAGCTGTATCCCCCATTCCAGAAAAATTTACTAATAATGCAACATAAATTGGATGAACAAATGGCACAACCATTTACTAAACACTTTTAAATCTATTTAATAATAGATTAAAAAAGTCTTTGAAAAGCTTATGATATAGAGAACATTTCATGTAGAAAAATAAAACAATATTCACAGAAGATAAATCAATGGGAACCCCTACATCCATGTAAAGGACAAAGCACTGGAGGACTACAGCAAAAATTTCCAACAGGTTCAAAAGAATAAAAGGTACAGCTCAATACCAAAAGTAATTAGCCCCTCCACCACCCATAAACTAAACACACAAAGTTTCACAAGGACATGCAAACTTCTTATATCTGCACTCAGAGCTGCTATAAACTCTTTGCCCTCTTCTTGTCAGTTGTCAGTTTGTGGATTAATAACAAAAACGCTGTTCTAAACTTACTCTGCCCTACTGATGCAGCACAAGGAGTTGGAGATTCTTCTCCTGCAGCTCTAATCTAATCCCTGCATTAGGGCAGCAAGAGATCCAAAGAAAGATTTTTCCACAGTGATAAAACTCTCATAAGTATTAAAAGTCAAGTACCTTCCTTAAAGGAAGGATGGTACTGAGTATTTAAAAGGAATTGGCAGAATTAATATTACTCTGAGAATTAACATTCATAATGCTGGTTTCAGACAGCTTTGGAGTAGTCAAATGTGCAAGATTTCTGCAATGGCAATTCATGTAAGTTTATTTCTTACAATGGTATCCTCACAGATCTCTATCTGAAAAATACGTTAAAAATGCAGCTTCCAAATTTTCACTTACGGAAAACAGAAGGCCAGTAACATGGAAGATCCACTTACCTTAACAATCACCAAAAATGAGTAGGGAAAACAAACAAACACAAGATAACCCCAGATACAACTTACCCACGCTTTGCAAACTTCTATTTCATTTTAACACGAGCAAATGCATTTTTCCAAGATCAGAAAGAGGGACCATCAACTATGCCATATTCTAAAAGGCAGTTGCTGCACAATAGTTTAAAAATATAGGTAGGCATCATAGCCAACTCAGTGTTAAATCTCTACACAGTGCCAGGGAAACGCACAGAATGGCTCACCTACTTTTATATGCATGTTTTAATCAGGCTACTGCATCCAGTTCTAGTGTCCACATTTGGAGAGAAAGGGAGAAGGAGAAAGCAAAGGAGAACTGCAGGGAAAAAAAATATCCAAAGGCTGAGAAAATGTCATCCTCTAAGGCCTCACTTTGGTCATTTTTCAAGTACTGAAATGTGGGGTTGCTTTGTGGAGTACAAGCACTTCCTCCTGACCAAATTGTTATATACTCTCTCTAGTTAAAAAGCAGAGAAAAGCATAGAAAAAGCAATGGGGTAAGGGCAAGAAGCCAAACTAAAAATGTTACATATATTTTAAAGAAATTTGTTCGATTTACCGCAACATGCTGCCAAGAAAATCTGTTCCTCAACTCACCAGCTGACACAAGCCATTTGCTAGAGTCACGCTTACCCTTAGAATTCAGCTACCTCAGACAGGAGTAAGAGTGCTGGAAGACCAGTCACCACTACCCTGTGGGAGATCACTGTCCAAGCAACTGCTTCTTCTAGTATTTTATATTTATGCCCTACACAGTTTGCATGAGGTGTTCTAAAACTACGTTGTCCCTTACAGTGAGGCAGCAGGTATTCCTGCAATAGGCAGGCAGCCAACACAAACCACTCTGGTGACAGAAAGGTGAGTGGCAGTAATTCCAAAGGACAGCAGTGTCTCCCACCTGCACAAGCATAGCAAACAGCATGCAATATTTCCAGACAGTAAGTCGACTTAAAAAGGTGCTAACTTGGTGAAAGGCACACCTATGAAATAAAAGAGATAATAAGCACCCTTTACACACTTAAGCCTTTAACTGCCTTAATGTGAACACAATTGTGTTGATACCAAGGAAGGATTTAAGGGTCTAAATTTCTTTTCTTTCAGTGAAACATAATACAAGGAATTTAAAAGTTAATCAATGAGCTGTTTAAGGACAGAAATTCCAGCCAGATTTTATGCAGTTTCTATTTCTACTACCTTTCCCCAACAACCTCAATTACTAATCCTGCTATTCTAGAGGTAATTCAGGAAGCAAAAGAATCTTAAAAGCCTTGGAAAATTAGGCATCATCAGTAAAGGAAGCAAAGACATTCCCCATCTCTTTTCAAGGGAAACAGGAGACTTTTACACCCTATTAACGTTTTTCTTAAGTATTATTACACACACTTGTGTGCAATAACACACCTGTTATTACCAATTTGGTATCTAACCCAGACGTTCTCACATATAAATTCAGACAAAAGCGGTAGGCAGACAAGTGTCCATCAGTAATTGTATATCCAGCTTCAAATAAACATAAATAAGCATTTCAAAAAGGTGAGCAACTTTGGTTTTGACTTTCCCAAGAAACAAAAAAAGAATTTTGAAGGAAATAGACAATTATGCTACAAGCAGCCTCAAAAAATGAGAAATTCTTTCGTTTTCAGCTCCTCAAACTCTTTCTGAAGAAGTCAGTGAATAAAATACAAGCATTTCCTTTGAAATGCTTGAATCTAAACCCCCTAGAGACTAAGTTTTGCAAAAAACACTCCACATGTAAGCACATTCCCATAGCTGTGAAACAGAAGTATGCATGAAAACAAAACACACCTAAGCAACACAGCTTCTCATACAGATTCCTTCCATTTTGTGGCAGGACAGACATGCACCTGCCATCGATGCTCAAAGGTTTTATAGCTAGTGTTAAGAAACTCTGTCCACCTTTACATAAATGGTCATTTAAGATGCATATTGCTTCTGACCCCCTCAGACATGGCGGGGGGAAAAATTATAAAACCAAACCTGTAAAAATATTTTTTTCCCTACTAACACAATTCAAATTCATAATTAGGTTATCTGCTAACACTTGTGAGTGGAAAGAGCTTTCTGTCCAACCAAAAATAAAGATATGCTTCTGCCTAGTCACACAAGGCTTGATCAATCCTGCTCATTTCTCCTGTGTACAGGGAAATACACAAAATAGATCTCGTGGCTTAGTACTCACTTGAGTTAAAGAGTCAAACACTCCATAAATACTACAGATACATTACTATCACCTAAATAAAGACTGAGAAGTCACAAACACCTTGTTTGTATTGGGTTGAGGCATCACATTCACAGAAATAACTTAAAAGAACTGTAAAATTTTGTCTGGTCACTTCTAGAAAACTTTAACTACTTGCACAAAGCCCAGTAGCTCTTGGTCAGCAATTCAGAGCACTGAAAGATAAAAAAGGAATAGATATTTTGAGGTGCCAGTTTTGTCCTTCACTTGAAGCAAAGACAGAAACACAGATAGCCTGAACAGCCTTTGCTGAAGTATCAGACTACCTGACAGCATGATGTTATGCACAAAGTTCATTCTTTCCCAGATGCCAATGTACACATTTTAAGATAAATACACCTCCCTGAAATACAGCATCCTCTATTGCTGTGCATCACACAGGGGAAAATAAAACCCTAAACACTCACTCTGGAGTGTATCCCCAGCTCATCCTGAAAAATACTATATAGAAGTACACATAAAACACTTTTCTCCAGCAACCACAGATACACTACCACACCTGGTCTAAACACCATGATTAGTATGCACTGCTACAGACCAGGCAGCATCCACAGGAAAGTAGTTTTTGGATTTCAATATCCAGACTCCAGTGAAAAGCAAAGGTACCCGGCTGCTATGCAAACCCACATACACTTCTCGTTACCTGTAAACTCTGCTGTCTGAGAATAATGCATAAGAAGAATATGTCAATATACCTCTGACTTGCTTTACTCTGGTAACTTAAATGCTTCCTTAGGTCACAACAGCAACGAACTCGTGAATCTCATTTATCACTTNCCCAGCACGGGCACACCCTCCCGCCCGCCGCCCGGCACCGCCCCGCCCCGGCGGGAGCGCTCCCGCCTGCGGCCTGCCTTCCCTTCACACGCAATTCACCTGCAGCTGCGGGCCGAGTTCCTCTAAACCGACCCCCAAAATTTATTAAAGCCTTCCTTAGAAAGGCAGGACACACAGATGCAGAGCAGAAGTACACGGGAGGGTACTTAGGGTACACTAAGGTCTGTCATCACTACTGCGTAAATTTCAAAAGAAGAATAGGAACTAAGATAAACGTGTCTGTTGAACTTCCCTTTCATCCTGTCATCCTCTCTTCTGAAATAACTGCAAACATCTGTGTGTAATTTGTTAAATGAGATAAATAATGAAACCAATACGAACACAGGGTAGACCCTTACTTTCTCTAATAGGATTNTCTGCTAACACTTGTGAGTGGAAAGAGCTTTCTGTCCAACCAAAAATAAAGATATGCTTCTGCCTAGTCACACAAGGCTTGATCAATCCTGCTCATTTCTCCTGTGTACAGGGAAATACACAAAATAGATCTCGTGGCTTAGTACTCACTTGAGTTAAAGAGTCAAACACTCCATAAATACTACAGATACATTACTAACACCTAAATAAAGACAGAGAAGTCACAAACACCTTGTTTGTACTGGGTTGAGGCATCACATTCACAGAAATAACTTAAAAGAACTGTAAAATTTTGTCTGGTCACTTCTAGAAAACTTTAACTACTTGCACAAAGCCCAGTAGCTCTTGGTCAGCAATTCAGAGCACTGAAAGATAAAAAAGGAATAGATATTTTGAGGTGCCAGTTTTGTCCTTCACTTGAAGCAAAGACAGAAACACAGATAGCCTGAACAGCCTTTGCTGAAGTATCAGACTACCTGACAGCATGATGTTACGCAAAAAGTTCATTTTTTCTCAGATGCCACTGTACACCTTTTAAGATAAATACACCTTCCTGAAATACAGCAACCTCTATTGCTGTACATCACACAGGGGAAAACACTCACTCTGGAGTGTATCCCCAGCTCATCCTGAAAAATACTATATAGAAGTACACATAAAACACTTTTCTCCAGCAACCACAGATACACTACCACACCTGGTCTAAACACCATGATTAGTATGCACTGCTACAGACCAGGCAGCATCCACAGGAAAGTAGTTTTTGGATTTCAATATCCAGACTCCAGTGAAAAGCAAAGGTACCCGGCTGCTATGCAAACCCACATACACTTCTCGTTACCTGTAAACTCTGCTGTCTGAGAATAATGCATAAGAAGAATATGTCAATATACCTCTGACTTGCTTTACTCTCGTAACTTAAATGCTTCCTTAGGTCACAACAGCAAGGAACTTGTGAATCTCATTTATCACTTGCCACTGATAAAATTTTAAGTTAACGCACCTCAATCAGAATAAACTGAGTTATTTTTAGTACAGTTCTACAGTTTTCCAACAGGACTAGGTACAGCTGCACACCAGTGCTAATGGAGAGAAAGCAAACTCTACACGCAACACATCTAGTGATGACGGAGACAACAGACCTAAGCAGCAAATCAGAAAACAACATTAAATATCAAATGCACAAAAATACATCAGCCACAAACGCTACCGGGGGTGTTAGGCTGGAATCCAACAACTGCACAGCCTGGGCCCACCAGAGCCGGGGAGCCAGAGGAGGCTGCCCTGGCTCTGGGGAATGCCCAGGGCACTCAGCAGAGGGGAGCGAGGGAGGCCATCGAGAGCAGCGGCCCAGCGCCCCGCACTCACCCCGCAGCCGTCAGTGCCGCCTGTGCGGGATGGCGGGGAGAAGCGCCAGGGCGGCCCACCCGCGCCTCCTCGCCCAGGAGCTCGACGGCGGTGACGGCCCCGCCGACGGTGAACCAGTCCCGGCTCTGGCCCTCGGTGAGTTTCCGCAGCATGGCGCGGANACCTGACCCAGTGCAGGCATTTGGCTGCTTTAGAACTCTTACTGTCAGAGAGGTGAATACAAATCTAGGGTATATGTAGAGATAGGGATACCACAACCTCTGGTTGCTTCATGTATCAGCCCCAAAATCCTAAATTAAAGTAAGAAGGGGATTTTCCTCACTAAAATTTCAAGAGGTTTTTAAAGTTTTAAATGAAAGAGGTGACATACATGCAGCAATTTGACATTAAGTTATGGTGCTATATTAAAGGGCAAAAAACACCCATCTAAGATCCAATCAGTCTTGTTTGCCCTGTGTGACAAAGCTCATATGTCGCAAATCTATACACCTGCAGATTATGTAAATCACCCACAGGGAAAGTAAATGCAGTCTGTGATCCCACTAAAGCGTTTTAACACACAGGATAAAAGTCTGAGCTCTGCTTTCCTTTCACAGCCTCGGGAGGCCTGGGCGGTCATTCCCTCCCTCACCCCACAGAACAATGCCTGAGCACAGCTCTGGAATTCCAGTCACCCTGTCCTTCCCGCACCTGGAGGAAACAGCCTGCAAAGCTCGTAGGTGCTACACCCAGCGGGTGCCTCCCACTCCTCCAGGAGAAGCTGTTCCCTAAGGGACATAAGGAACTGCAAAGACTGTGACAGGCCCTTCCCGGCATTGTCCTGGCATGGGTCTGGCTGCGCTTGTTCTTGGGAAGCAGGACTGAGGTGAAGATCTACACTGGAAGAGCATTGACAGCAGATCGAGGGAGGCAGTCCTGCCCCTCTGCTCAGCCCAGGAGAGGTGAATGTGGAGTTTTGTGTCCAGTTCTGTGCTGCTCAGTACGAGAGGGACATGGAACTCCTGGAGCAGGTCCAGTGGAGGACAACAGATAATGACTGGGAGCCTGGAGCATCTCCTTTATGAGAAAAGTCTGAAAGAACTGGGCCTGTCCAGCTTCAAGAAGAGACAACTGAGAGGGGACCTCATCAGCGTGTAAATATCTAAAGGGAGGGTGGCAAGAGGATGGAGCCAGGCTCTTCTCGGTGGTGCCGAGCGATAGAACAAGAAGCAATGGGCAGAAACTGTTGCACAGGAAGTTCCACCTGAACACTAGGAAGAACTTCACTGTGCAGTGACCATGCACTGGAACAGGCTGCCCGGAGAAGGTGTGGAGTCTTCCTCACTGGAGATATTAAAGAACTATCTGGATGCAATCCTGTGCCATGTGCTCTGGGATGACCCTGCTCGGGCAGGGAGGTTTTTCCAGGTGCCTCATTGCGGTTCCTTCCCGCCTGGCCTATTCCGTGATTCCGAGGGAAGCGGGGCTGGCACCGCCGCGGTGCGAGGGCGCTCCGGTCCTCCGCGGCCATAGGGGGCGCTGCTGTCCCCGCCCGCCTCGCGTCCTTTCCCGGCGCACCCCGCGGCGGCACCGGAGCCGTTCCCGTTCCCGTTCCCGAGTGTGACCTTCGCCGCTCCCCTGGCACGGTGGGTCTGGGCCCGGCGAGCCCCGGCTGAGTCCTGGCGGGCACCGCTCGGGGGTGTCTCGGGTGGGGGCAGCGCTGGTTCAGCTGGGAAGGGAAGAAGGGAGAAAGGGAGAGCGGCCCTCGGCGCTGGAACTTTGCCGTTACCCTGCCGCCCCCGGGCAGCCGGTCGGGGCTCGGGCAGTGCCCCGGCCTGCGGCGGGTTGTGGCGGGGAGGTGAAGGAGACAGCAAATACAGCGTTGTTCCGGGTAGAGATCAGAAAAAAAATACTCAGAACGACGTCGCGCCCGCGCAGGCCCTAGGGAAAGGTCTCTGCCGGGCTCTGGCACGGTGCTAAGTTGAACAGCACTGCTTGCTCCCTGTGTTCTGTAGCGGTGGGGAAATCTTTCCTTCCTGTTCCGTTCAGTCTCCTTGTTTGTTTGTATGTCTTGATATTCTGCTATAGCGGAGTAACTGTTGGTGTTCCACTGTTCATCTGAAACTGCAAACGCTGGAAATTTAGGTGAGCAGTGTCCTTAGTGCAGTGTCGTCAATAGCGTTGGTGAAAGCACAAAGGTGTTTCAGGAACTTTTGCCACAATAATAAATTATTGAAATGACTGTCCATAAACAAATGTAAATGTGGGTTTGTCCGTAATTATATACGAATTGCCTCAAAGTTGCTTTCATTCTGTAAGAAACACCTAGATTTTTCCAGTTGTCTTGATAGTGGCTGCCCTTGCACCCTCTCCTCTTAGAGAGGAGATGCTTGACCAGACGATGCTTTCCATTTAATAATGGCAGATGAGTGAGCATTACCTCCGAGAAGTTTAACTCTGCTTTTCTTTCCTGGGTCTCTGGTTTACCATATGCTGTCTATATGCATGTATAGCTGACTTTATTGGGTTGTAATAAGCATCAATAGTGACTATTGAGTGTGCATAAGACATGGGGTATCTCAGTGCAGTGTGATGCAAATGTGAACTAACATTTATGGGGGTTAATATCCAAGCTTTATTTTAAAACCTCCTGCAATTTTCTCTTTGTCTTACAAAGCGGCATGGAAGGGAAAAAACTGCCAACACTGACAGGCTTGTTGCTCTTGGGGCATATTTTGAAAGTCAAATAGTCATGATAAAGCATGAATTCATTACCTTAACATCATTTATGTTGCTATTTTGAGTAGAAATTACCATGCTGGAAGAGACAGCTGCGAGGGAGGGAAGCTAAATTGGTAGTGCAAGGAAGGAGCCTCTCTGGCTTGTCGGGAATGAGACTTCCTCCTGAGGGAATCTGGAAACTTTAGGAAAAAGCTGTTACTGATAGGCAGAGAGAAATCTATCTGTTGCTGCTCTGTAAATGTTCTGTTGACTCATCTTTTAACCCTTTCATCAATAGTAATTTTAATTTTTTTTTGTGTTAGCCCGTAAATTGTAACTTTAACTCTGAATTTTAATTTCTTTGCTTTGGAATAAGTACTTCTGCATGATTTGGGATTTTTTTTTAGCTTGTAAACTGCTGCTGATATGCATCAGGAGTGTGTGTGTATACATAAAGATAGATGAATGTGTGTGTGTCTGTATGTATGTTAAAAATCCAGCAGGTAAGAATACAGCTGCAGAAGTTAAAATGACAACACTTTTTATAAATTTCAGATGGTGCAGACTCTGATTCCAAAGGCATTGAAACCCATGAAATTCTACTTCTCTACTGTGTATCAAGAAATATGGGTTGGTGTAGCATTAACAGCTTACGCCTACTACAAGATTTCATATGGGGGTAAGTCACACATTATAGTCTTTTTTTTATACAAGAGAATACCCACAACAGGAATCAGTCATTGAAAATAGCCAGCAAGTAAGAAATTAACATTCTTCCTTAGGGCCAGGTCTTTGCTATAATAATTCAGGTGTTTTAAATGCTGATTGTAGATGGTTCCACTAACAAAAATACTCATATGTCAGTGTAACTGTGCTTACTTTATGAAAATTAGGTAATGTAGGTATTGGTTTTTGAAATGCAGATCTAACTAACTTGCTCGAGATTTTGAAAAACAAGTTGTTCTAAAAAGGTTTTCTCACATGGACATGTGAAAGTGTATTTTGGGCTGATGGCATCTCAAAATGAGAGCTACATCACTGAACATGAAAATGTGTGTTACTTGGTGACACTGGATGACTTCCTCAGAGAATGAAACAGGATATCTAATGTAAAAATAATAAATTTGAATGGGCCAGGTTCCTTAAAGCAGAAGGGTACAAGAGATTATAGTGTTTTAAAGGTCCTGTTTGTCAATTTAGGCTGTGCTCAGTAAATCCTTTACTGGGTGTTATGAACAGTGAAGTAAGTCAGATAAAGGAGCTCCCTGCTATGGGAGCAGCAGAGAGATACTCCCTCAGTATTCCTCTAGCTTTGTCCAAATAATGTGTAGCATTCCAAAGCTGATACACTGCACTTAAAAGTTTGAGTAAATATAAGTAGTTGATCTTAATGGGTATTTAATGACTACTAAGTAAATATGAGTAGTTGAGATAGGAAGAAAAAAAAGTTTTAACTTTTGATTTAACCTTTTATTTCAAGGAGCATACGAAATGGACAGACTGTTTCAAACTTGTCTTCATGTCATGCTACATTAATTCATGACCTGGTGTAGACTTTTGAGGGCCAAAAAACCTGGAAAAATGGCAACTGTATGCTAAACTTTATTTGAAAGGGAAAATAGTTTTTAATAGCTGTAGCCCTTTCTGCACTTAGGGGGATAATTTTGCAAATAATATATGGAATTACAGAAGAGTATGTTGTAAGATAAATCAGATTGGAAGGGACCAAACCAGTGCTTGAAGCAGTTAGATCCCAGTTAGATCAGGTTGCTTATTACCTTATTCATAATTTAAGTGAGTATTTCCAAGGATGGAGATTGTACATTCTTTAATACCAGTGTTCCCTATGAAGAATTTTTTTTTCATCGTGAGCCAGTGTTTTAGGAGAACAATTACAATGGGAATGTAAAATACAGAGGAAGATTTTAAAGCCAACATTTCATTTCAGTTTATATCCATATCTTGTGTGTGTATATACCATGTATTATGTAAAATAGTAACATTCCATAAAAGTTTCTTCTGAATTATAATAGAAATCTTGATGACTATAATTTCTAAATGCATGGAGTGTTGGTTAATTAAAAAAAAACAACTTTTAAAAATCAGTATAAAGTTTGCAGAAATGTACCATGGAAAGTACACGTTGTGCACTTTCAATTTTTGTTTAAGCTAATAATAAGCTAATTAAAATTTATCTGTAAAAAGTAAATAGGAAATATATTTTTAACTGTCATTGTTCAGCTTATTTTTTTTCTTTTTTTCCCCAGGCAAAAAATCATCAGGAAGTAGTAAGTATTAGATTTCTAATACCTTGATATAACTTTAAATAAGTGCAGTAAAAATTAGTTCAGAATATTTTACATTAGATAAATTTGGGGCTTAAGTTACGGATGTTTAAAGACTACTTCAAAATAAGTAATTTTGGTTGTATTGATAATTTTATATCCTAGAAACAGCTGTGGATCTGCACATAAATAATCTTTTGTGTAGGTTTTAGGAGTAAAATGGAAATTCTATACCTTGACTGTATAGGCCAGGAATTTTTTTCAAATAATAGTAACAACCATTTAATGGAATTACTTAAATTAGCATGATTTCAAGAGTACCTGTTATTTTAGCTATCAAGAAACTAGAAAGTATAAACTTGTGTTTTGAATTTGTATCTTTATAGAGTAGTGTTTGGATATTTATGGACAGCTTGTTCTGACATCACACTGGAATTTATTTTTCCATGACCTGCTGTAGCTCAGTTCACTTTCTGCACCATGAGAGAGAATCCATTTGCTCACAGTTGAATTTGTACATGCAAACATTACTTAGAGATGTGCAATAAGAGAAAATACTGCCTAGTACTAGACTTAGAATAATAGTGTAAATAAACTTCAGTTCTGGAAGAACCATAACAAATCCAAGGAAGAATGGGGGTTTGACTGTAATAGGGCTTTAAAACTTGCAAAAGAGAAATTTTAATATTTGCTAAATTCACTTATGTACATATTCTGAAGGTATTGTTTCATTTGAATAGCCAATTCTTGTGCTCAGATGTAATTACAGTTGTCAGTTCTAGGACCTGCACTATATTCCTGAATTGATTTGCTTTACTGTTTGAACAGCCTAAATTGTGTCTTTGTTTCAGAGTCCTCTGGCCATCATTAAAGATCTCTTCTCTTCTTGGAATATGAATTTGGTGGTTCATCATTTCTACTGCAAATGAAGGGAGTTACAACCATAGGGAAATGAATACTAGGACTGTACCTGATCCATCTGCTGTGGAAAAATAATAAATCCATTAAGCAAAAAGTAATTAAAGATGTTGGACAATAAATGCTGGAGTGCAGTGCAAACCTAATTTTTGGAATAAGCTTCTACAGTTCTAAGTACCATGTTAAACTTTTTCAACAGTACTTTGAAAGGGACTGAACCTTTATAACTAAGCCCCTTAATAGAATTAGATTCCTTTCCCCCTCCCCCAATAATAGCTGTTATGGCTGTTTACATTAAAAATGTCATTTAATAAGATGCCAAGTATGAGGACTTAATCCCCAGCTTTTTGTCAACTTGTGGTGCAGTAATCAAGGGTACCAAAATTATATTTTAACTCTTACATTTTTTAAAGAGTTCTTAGTTCTGCAGGGTTTAAAAGCAATGTTACATTGTTATGAAAACACCATGTAAAACATTTACAGATATTTTTTAAAAGTGCGTGATTCACAACTTTATTTTTTTGTCCTTCATATTCAGTAGAGCTAAGGAATTATTCTGAAACGCTTTTCCTTTAGTCACAAGTTATGCAAAGGAATAAGTAATAACATGCCAATATTGTATAAGAAAATTGATATTACATGGACTTCCATTTGCCATTGGAGCTTACCTCAGAAAACCTCAGAATTTAAAGGGAATAATGAAACCACACACTGGAAGCAGTTGGTATGAGCACAAGCATTTAACTGTCTTCAAAGAGTTTTCCTTTTTCCTGAAAGTTTAGAAGTAATTCTTGTGTTATTAGGATGGGTCTTAGTGGTTTTTTGCAGATAGCTGTTAGAACTCCATAGCAAGTGTATTTTGGAGGCTGTAGGAACACAGGCTATCTTATGAAAATCAGTGTTCAGAACTATGCATACTGAACTCTGTACCAAGGATACATAGTGTGTAAAAGCAAAACTGGACTTCATGTCATGTTTTGTTTAAATTTAGCCTAATCTGCCTTTGAGAAGATTAAGAGGCTTAAGTCATTTTAATGACTTAATGCTTACGTACATCTTTTTAACTACTTCACTGAAACATCTTAAATCTTTCAGCTTGATTAAAGTTTTGCTTTTCAATCTCCTGACTGCAGTATGTGGCCATAGCCTAAATGTTTTGTATTCAAACACTCAGGAACTCGATAACCTTACCTGCTGATGGTAGACATTCCAAACACTGTTGCCTTTAATTTCTTCAAAATTTATACTTATGCTTAATAACTGTACCTACTGAGTAGAGTAAGATCTACAGTCTTATTTCTTTGAGAGCTTTTTTTAAAGAAGGCAAGTTTAGCATCGCTGATTTGAAAAGCTGACATCTGTCCTTCATGTATTTTTGATATTTATTCCACCTTCCACAGTTTTCTTTTTTACACCTTTCCTTGATCTGTTTTAGCTGATTTCTTTGATCCTTTCGATATAGGTTTTTCTGTTTCCTCACCACAGAAAAATGAATGAGAAGTCGAAAGAACTCCTAGATTTTTTTTACATAAAATCAAAAGCATCCAACAGAAAGGAATAGAGAATAAAAACTACAAGAAAATGGAACTTAAATGAACAGATATTAAGCCAGTGGTAATTACAGGGTGAGTGAGTTGTGGTATACTTAATAAGCAGTTCAGATTGAAAATTTATGCCAAGTAAGGAGCTATAAGAGCATTTGTAATGCAAATTTATGATCACTAAGTTATAGTTCCTAAGATACCACACATACTTCAAATGACCTGCTTTAAGAATTTTCAATTACAGTGCTCAGGCAAACAGATCAGGAAAAAATATTAATCACTGCAGGATTTGCTTCACCTTAGCCAGACCATTGTCACTGAGGTGCATCAACATGCTCTTCTGATCTCCTGGGTTGGAAGGCAAGAAGAACTTCTGCTGACCTGCTCTTGGAGCAAACTTCACTGCACTGCTAGGTAAACCTCACCTGCTTCAAGTCTTAACACTTCTATCTGATTGCTTTATTTTCTAGTAGGGAAGGAAAGTACATATGGGCAGCAGTGTCTGGGTTACAAAAATGATAATTTCTGCTGAAAAAATGCCATATGCTACTGGTTCTTCCATTGGTGCTTCTCTGTCAGGAATTTCTAAGAAGGATACAGAATATTCCCTCCTTTGTGATCCTTAACACAAATATCTGCAAAAGATAGAGAAGTAAGACTGGTGTTCATGTTTGAATAGATGTTTTGTTTTGGTTTTTTAATTGAGTAGCATACAGAAGGAGGAAATTCAGTCAGTGGCTTGACTTGAAAGCAGGAATCAACACACCCATAACAGGTAAACCTGTAGTACTATCTCTATATTTCCTGCTTCTCTATGCTGAAGTAATGTAAAACACAACAGAGGAAAGCAAACTCAGGCATTGTAAGAGCCATTTCATATCTACAGTGAGGTGTGGACAGAGTAATCAATTTTCATTGCAGCACTAGCACCTGGAGCATAGCCCCAGGTAGACAAACATTTCATGGAGTACCCACCCTTGAAGTGAATACTCTTATTTTAGAATATGTGCCTTTCTTTTTTAGTAATTTTGCTAAGTTGATTTCCAAAGCTAACTTAAAACAAAAATATTTTCTTGTTCCAGGTAAGTGTCTAAACAGACAATACTCAGCTCTTCAACAAACCCATTTGCTATGCAAATGACTATGTAAGATCAGGACATTAATCCATGGATGTAATGTTCATCATGATTCACAACTAAACTGTGGTGAGGGATATGCTTACTGCACATTGATGGATCATATTGCTTTCCTTTAGCTGCTGCCTCTTTATATTGCTGACATTTCTAAAACAGGATTACATTTAAACTTTATGTAGTAAAATAGTTAAGCAACTGCATTCTTAATTTGTTGCCTGTGATGAAGCATCAGCAGTGACAAAACCTGTTCACTACCTTTACCATGTTAGTGAAACAACAAACATCTTTAAGGGTTGAAGAACTTCATTCAATTACTGCAGCATCCTTTTGACTAAGTTTTGTTGTGGCACTGGTAACTTTTTTTTATAATCAATACAGAACATGAAAGCTCAGCAGTAGGTAACTGTATTAATGATGACAATGCTAATGCAAGATGTCTTCTTACAGTACAAGTACTTCTGTATTTGCCCCTCCATGCTGGGTCTTATTTACAACTGGGATTACATTTTGGATCTTGGAAATTTCTAGAACATTTCAAGTTCTGTTCTGCAATTAGGAATCTGAGAGTTTCTCCTGCATGCTAATAAAGTATGAGAGAATACTCTAGGGGAGCAGCAAAACACAGAGCCAAGGAAACATTAGTCACAAGGCCCAACCTACTTAACCTCCTTAATGGCTAACTTGGAAAAAACCCAAATGTGTATTCATGTTAATTGGGAGGATGAGTAAAGCTGCAGGAAATGATCCAAAGTAACTAAAACAGCTGAACAAGTCTCCTGTTTATCTGAATCATGATAGCAATCCAGTGTTTGTAGTACAAACGCTGATACAGAGCTGGTATGTTGGTGTGTCTTGTACTTTCAGTCCTTAAGGAAGGAACAGTATCAGGTGCTTGTTGGACACAGGTGCTTGTGTGTGACATCACCACCAGCTGGCTGAACTGAAACAGAGGAAATGAATGTGTGAAACTTCTATTGTTTCATTCGCAGAAATCTGTGAAGTTACTGGGAAGGAAAGAATAGTGAGATGGAGAGTCCCCGAGGCATTAAATATGTTAGTTAACAATTCATTAAATGGAGGAACAAGAAGTTACAAGATAGTACTTGAACAGCACACTCTTCAAACTATAATTCCATGACCTTTAGCAACTAGCATTTAGCAGCTAATATTTTTAAGGACATAAAGCCACGTGGCTGATTTGGTAATTTACTAAAATCTCATAAATAAGACAGTCTTATGTAGTCTACTGCACTGCTGCAGGCAAAGTACTTGGAAACAATTATTCTGTCCTAACCCAAAACAAACTGACCACCACAAGAATGGATGATTTAGAGGTTTTAATTAAATTCTGTCTTTGGTTGTGGTTTTACAGTATGAGTACTCTGGCAGCTACACCAGCTTGTGAAGTGTGCACCCTTACGCTGCAGTGCCTTGCTCCTCATAGTTGTGTTGATACAATTATTTGTGAATCAGATCAGGTGATTTTGCATAATTTTATGGGTCTTTCCCCCTCTAAAATAACACAAAAAGCAGTTGTTGAATTTTTTTCCCATTTTAATTTGGACCCATCTGATTCCATTTACAGCAAAGCTGCTTTATAACTAGATAATAGCACAGCAGTTGGGGGGGAAGGGGTGTTGCAGACAAAGAGCAGAAGAATCAGAATTTCTATCCTCCCATTTACTCAGCCGGGTTCCCTAAGTTGTGTCCCTCATAACAAGGCAATGCAAGGTTCCTCCCCATCTGCAGCTATGCACATGATCAAAGCACTGTCTCTCCTGGAAGAACTGTCATCAGTGTCAACAGCTGGAGCAATAAAAAGAATGCACAACTCCACCCTGTACAGAAATCAGGAATGACAGCTTGTGCTTCAGCAAAGGCAGAGCCTTGCTTCCTTCCTCTGCGAGAGCACATCGCTTTCTTGAGTTTATACTATCACTTAATTAATTGGGACAAATGGACAAACAAATAGGGAACAGGGAGAACCACTACATGATGATATCCTAATGCTCAGTACTAGCAGGAAGGATACTTTTACTTATAAAGGATAAAATTGGTAGGGGTTCATCAAATTATATTATTGGTTGTCATCAAATGAAAATATGCTTAATTATTATGACCTTCTAAAGGTTCGTAAAGGAATGGTTTTTAATTGATATGACCTTTAACTTTTATATCCATGTCATGACAGTACCTTCAGTGATCTGCTGGGAGAGACAATAGAGATTTCTTCAGAGCTAATGAAGTGTGTTTGGTAGGAAATGATAATGGGGATTATGTGGGTGGTAGAACTAAGAGCTGTATACTGAATGAATCCCATCTGTGGTGACTGCTGCCTACACAGATTTTTTTTCTGCAGTATTAGTTGTAGTCTTCATTTCTTGTTTTAACCTGTTGTGTTTACCATGCTTTTGATAATATTAAAGAATTGCTGCAATTAAGGGGGAATTCTTTAGGTATGAAGTAGAAACTGTTGTGAGGTATTTCATATGGAATGCTATGTAAACAAGCAAACTGGCAACAACTAAACTGAAAAGAAGCAGAGTATTATGGGAGGAAAAAGGAAGGATTAGTGAAGTGGACTAGAATGTGAACAGGCATTTGATAGAGGACCAAGAGTACAGGGAGGGATACCTTTTTGGGGGAGGTCTAACCAAAAGAGTTTCCACTTTGAGAATTAACTCTGGTTTTTATTTTGTACACATATATATATGTCTCAAGTGATGCTTTTTTTCAGCACTGTTATTGACTTCTTACTCATGATGCTTCAGGTATACCTTTCAATTTAGTGCAGTTGTACAGAGGAATAGCTTTGTTTAAATTCTCTTAAACCTGACTTTACAATTCTCTCCTTATACCCCTGATGTTGTATTCCACATATCACATACAGCTTGAAACGAAAATTCTTCTGGTCTCAGGATCTCTAGGCACTTCTTTAAAATCATTAGCTAAAATGTAAATTCTGCATTTCTTTCAGTAAGCTAAGAATTTGAGTCATACCAAATTTAACAAAGGACCTGACTCTTGGTTTAAGTAAACACCAAGATGTAATACTGTTCAGCGTACTTTAAGTAATTCTTTTGGAGTGATGCATCTAGAAAAGGAGTCTTGCAAAAAATATTTTTACTTTGCTTTCAAATTATGTATTCTTATTAATGCTAACTATCACACCTCTTTTTAAATTAAGGCTAGTACATTAAACATGTACTGTGCACTAAACATGTACTACTTTGTCAGACTTTCCTAGAAGGAAGAAAGGCAGAAGGCAAAAAAAAAAAATTATTCCTATAGGAACTGGAAGAAATAGAAAAAAGATTACAGTACCTTGTGCTGTAGCTTGTCCATTTACAGAATAGAAATACTGGTTTTGAATTTGAGACATAAACAGTAGACAAACTTTAAAGTAGTATCTAATCATCCCCAGCAAGTAGGTTATTATTGGGTGTACTCCTCCGTGATGAACACACTCCTTTCCAGCCTTCTAAATATTCTCACGTTCAGCTGCATATTATGGTATCTTCTTTGAATAAGTTAACCTAAAATAGATTCTAAACACATACCAGTGATACATTTTCTACTGTCACTATTTCTAGAGCTTTTCACTGAATATTTTCAATAAGGTTCCATCAATGCCCTACACAATTCATCTGCTTCTGCTGTTGACATTCTTCTGTTTAGGCAGCTAAGAACTGTAGTAAACCTTGTTGTAGGACCACAGTAGTAAAAAAAAAAAAAAAAAAAAAATTCAGAAATGTATTACTGGAAGATTACAAATCAGGACACTTGGAAACAGAATCAGCTTTTCTCAGTACTATTCCCTGGACTAGAATATTTTGCTTTACGTGGAAAAGGAATATTTACAGAAACAGAAGGGATGAACCTTAAGCATCTATAAGGCACAAACCCATTATTTTCATAACATGCAAAAATCATAATTGCAAATGTTAGATTACATCTGCTGGTCAGATTACCTGAGTGCAGATGTTCTTCTATTAAAATGCACTACTAAAATAGCGTTTGTGACTGAAAAAACTCAGATTCACAATAAATTGTATATACCTGTATAGAAGACAGCCATGCTCTGACAATTTTTGGTAATCAAAAAGCTCAAAAAGTGGTAATTTAAGGTGGTGTTTATGTATATATACACATATCTATATGTGTATCTCTATCTATATAGATATATATGAGAGAGAGAGTGCAGAAATGTTTTCCATAGAGATGCATGTTAAATCAGAACCTGTTTCACATCTGCAATGGTATTTTATTTAACAGATTTAATACTCTTAGTCTCTTAAGGGGAGACTTACCTTGTGTATTCTAATCTGTAAAATCTGTGATAAGTACATACACAAAAAAAAGGTAAAGAATGTTATTTCGAGTAGTGTAGTCTTAATAATGTATTTGTTTAAATACTAAGTAGAAACAGATAAGGGGTTTTTTTTAAATACACATTTAATTTGGTTTATAATTTTTTTCTCCTACTCTATATGAGCAGTCGTCTGCTCAGAGGCATGTTTTCCTCTCTAAGCCTCCTTTGCACATCACTTTGTCAGTAATTGCTAGAAAATACTAGAAAATATTGGATTGCTAGAAAATATTGGATTTTCCCAATCTGCCCTTCCAAGCTGCAGTCCTTCAAGTTCAGCCATGTCCAGGTTCAAGAGCAGGAAGCAGGAGCTTCATTACATGATACCCTCTTCATGTTTGTTCTTATTAGATCTGTTTACCTCAGGAAAGGTAACTAAGAAAAGGACAAATTCTAGTAGGAGATGCACATTTCAAATTAGGAATTACTGTGTTTGAATACTGCAGTAATACAAATCTAATATGAAAACAAACCTGCATCTGATACAGCAGTAAACATAAGAAAAGAAAGAAAATTGTTTTCAATTATATTAAATAAGTAGTTGGCCATCTAAAACAAAAGAATTATGTCATTAATAGAAAAGTTGAAGACTAAAAACCTAAAATTTTTGCAGCATGAGGGAAAAAGTAATCATGTATCACAGAATTCTGCATTAGCCTTTTAGCTGAAAGTATTTGAAATCCCTTCACACAGAAACTGTAAAAAACACTTAACTAAGTCATAGAAGAGATAATTTTAGTCTTACAGAAGCAAATTTAAAAGCTGGGCTCAATCTTAAAACATGGCCTGTCATTTTCCCCTCACATTGACCAAGTGGTACACCCAAAACACAGTTGCACATAAATAAAAGAGGACTAAAGAGTGAAGGATTGACTGTCCCTAATTAATGTTTCAACTAATGACCCATCATCTGGCTCATTTCAGATACTTGCACTTATCATGGGCATATTAAAAATTTCCAGAAAAGGGATTTTTATAAAGAAACATCCTGAGAGCTCAAATGGCTATAAAGCCTAAAAGTACAAGCAGAGAGAAATCTCCCAGGACATGGAAGTTTTTGTTTTCTCCACCTTTTTGCATATGGTTAATGGCTTCCTCATTATAAATTAACAGAGGAGCAGAACAAGATTTTCCATCTGTAAAGATGGTGGCATGTCATCTTGCAGGACTGTGTCTTCTGCAGCTACAATATAAACCAATACCTTTTAGTGCAATAATTTTATGAGAGTGGACAGCACACAGTCCCAATGAGACCACAGGATTTTGCACTAAGTGCGTGCTTTTGCATCATGTGTATTGGATTAAGTGTACAATTTCTATTATTGTTTAAAGAAATTACCTCTAATCCACCAAATGCAGGGCTGCAACACATGACATACCAGACACCCAAATCCCAGGAAGTGCACACAGCTATGCTACACACACATAATGCTTCACTCCTGCTTTAATTGTTACACTTCTCAGAATGATGCACTGAGTGCTGGGCTATGGAGACTCCAGATCATGAGTCACCTAGTCCAGCATACATTACTTTAGAATATTACAAGGCAGTGATGAAAAAGTATCTTTCTCCTGCTCACGTGTCTTAAATACTGTATACCAAACAGACATCAAAGTGTTTCCTTTAGGTTATTATTTGTAGTTTATTTATCTCTGAACAGGTTTGGTGGGGTTTGAAATGCCTTGGCTGTATGTGAATTCAAGCCTGGCAGCATATGACTATTGTTCACTAGGAACACTTTATGGCTGCAGCCTTAGCAAGTCAATGTGATTCTGGAATGAAAGGCTACTTAAGGCCACAGTAACAAATTAATATACCTTTCCTTTACATATACTCTCCTGCTTTACACTGTAATTCAGTAAAGATTTTAGGTTCCTGCTGTGAAACTCCCCATGAAACATTCAGTCTTTTTGTTTGTATCATCTGTTACACAGCACTGCACTGCAGCCACCCCATAAACTGCCTGGCAAGTTAGAAGTACTTCTGTCATTCAGCTTACCTACTCAGAGTGAGTTCCTCCTGCAATACAGCAAACGTAAAATACAATTTTTGAAAGGAGAGTTGTGTTCTATAATAAAGTAATCCACTTATTCATTTAGCAGAGACATCATTTTCTTTAAATACATGCAAAAAACCCCAGTGCTCCTACCCATACTCACTTTTAGAGATTTTATTCTGCCAGTTATGAGGGAACCCATCTGAACTGTAGCCACCCATCTGCTCCTCAATCAGAGCTAGTCATCCAGGCTCCATCCTAAATCAATACAGAGATAGGCACCTTCAAAGACCAGGAGATTTAGATAGTGGGATGAGTATCTCGAGGTGAATGAATTACCTGCAGAACTGCCTCTCTCCCCTCCCCGTCCCGATTTATCAGTAGAAGCAGCCTCAATGAGCGATTGAAATGACACACCTAACTCCTACCTTAGTAAAGTTGGATCCCACCCTAAGTGTTTGACCTCTGACACTGTTGCTGGCTATAAATAGCAATATCTGTTATTTAAAATAATACCACATGAAAAGAAAAAAGTGTTACATTAATTCAAAATTATTTTCCTGTGACACCTCCAAAGTGTGAAAATATTTTCCTATGCTCTGGAAAAGCATCTTACAAGTGAATGCAAAACTGGAGAACACTTGGATCTCAGAAGGTAGGAAAGTTCATTTTCCTCCTTTTGACTATGCATAGAAAAGAAGTAGGAGAGATTCAGACATATTTGTTTTTAAAATTTTAAAAACATCTACATTTGAAAATCTTGCTAGAAGATACTTAGAAAACACAAGTAGCATTCAGAATTTCTGCAGGAATGCTCCTGAAAATTTTATTAGTCTGCCACCTTTTTCTTTAGGAATCTCTACTTGTCCTAAGAAAAATAATGATCAAATAAGAGGCCTGGCAATTTATTAACAGAAGTTAAAACCCTTTTTTTCAATAAACCTAGGTTAAATACACACCATGTTTTGGTCATTTTTTTCTATGTACCCATAAATCCCAAATGTTTTAAACATTTGGAGTTTATGGGTAGTTAGTAAAACACTAAGTGACAGTTTATGCATTTCAATCAAATTTCAGTTTCTAGGTAAATACGACTTCCGCACATCACAAAAACTCACCATACCATAACAAATAAGCAGTAATTCTTCATTTTTAAGGTATTATGAGTTCAAAAAATGCACGTTAAGCTACAGTGGTTTCAATTTGTAAAGTTAAATAGAATTGCTGAGGTTTTTTAAGAACTAAGAGGAGAATAAAGAATATTTGTACAACAAGTTTTAATATTAACACCAACAAATAAACACAAACCCTTTCCTTTAGAAAGACATCGACGAAATTAGAACACCTTTCACAAAGGAAGCAGATTTCGAAGCAAATAATTTGGGTTTAGTACCTCTGGATTTATCTGCTTCCATAACCAAATTCTCTTCCCTTATCTTCTTAGGCATTCTGCAAATCCTGACTACTTTCATGCAACTTCAGTTATGCCAGAAATGCAACTGAGTTGTAGATATCACTGGCCCCTTGGGCCAGGCACCATAATTTCTACAAAACTAGATCAGTCATTTGGTATGGAAATGCATGGGCAATGGGGAAAAAAAATTCTACATTATTATAAGTGATCATCTTCCTGCTCACAGTAAACAGATTTCTAGTTATAAGTTGGAATCAGAAAATTTTGTAAAGGCTGTTTTGTCTCTTGACTGCTAAGAGAGTGGTTCCCAAAAAGATTTTTCAGTGGGAGAAGTGTTAAGTCACTTCCCATGCTGCAGGTAGAATTTTAAGTATTATACATGGTAAATATTGGTTAATTTTTTTTTCTTTCCATAATTTCTCTAGAAAAATTCAGATGGGAAGAATTGAGACAAGTGATGTTTTCAAGGGAAGCAGAAATAGGAGTAGGAGCAGACTTGCATATAAAGTACATACTCTACCTTTTGAAGACATTTCCTCCTAGCCCTCAGTATCCAGTCTGTCTGGTTGCTGCACTGGCTGAACCTTCATCTGCCAAAAGCAACACAATGACAAACTTTTATACTACAGGCCATTATTCCAACAGAGGAGTTGCGTGGAGGAGTGTCTGCATCCCCAGCAATTGTCTACATTATATTCTCCCACTTTTCATTTTGTAGGTATTCCTGCTGTTACAGTAATAGTGGGATAATATTTACAGTATTTTTAATTACAATATTTTATTATATGAATATTTTTATATTCATTGAATGCAGGGAAATGTCAGTATCAAGTATACCTAGAAAAAAAATTGTAGACTATTGTTTGAGAATTGCTGGCAATGAAAATTAACCTAGTCAATGAGAAAGATTAATTTTTATAGAACAAGTATGACAAAAGGTGCACAAATCCCTTGTTGTTACAATTTTAGAATTTCTAATTTTAAAATTAGAATTATTGTAAGTAGTAAGAGGACAAATAAATTTCTATTCACTCCTATTATTTTGTTGATTAAAGTTCAATATGAATTTGATGAAGATAAATCATTCCCCCCCTTTTTTTAAGATAGATGACTATGAGCATTTTAGAGCCTGTTTTATTCAAACCAGCCTAGTTGCAGGGTTAATACTCTTCTGAGTAGATCTTGGAGTTCTGTATGGGGTTTGAGTAACCTATTTCCAAAGCTCTGTGTGTGAGGTGGAATCACAGTCTACAAGAACCTGAGGATGATATTGGTGTGATTGCCAGCAAGTAGCACTCCAGCTGGTACTTGCAAAAATTAAACTGGCAAAGTACTATCTTGTGAGGCTAATAGATTTTCCTTGTAGGATTATTTTAGTAAAAGAGGCAGAGGCTTTGACCTGTCAAAAAGCTGACACCAGAGCCTGCAAATGCACTGAGAAGGATACACAGTGAAATCTTAAGCATGTATATATTAATTTACACAATTATCTGTTACAGAATCTTACATGAATAGGTTATGCTTACCATACAGGCTCATACATTAATGTGAGATTATTATGCTATTACTACTTACTCTCAAAGACTTACACAAACGTTATCTAAGCTCCTCAAAAACTTGCCAAGTTAACTTTGTTTTTTTCCACTCCTAGCTGAGATCTGTCACGGTGTTCTGCAAATAAAGTAACAAAGACTGGAAACCAGCCATTTTTCAGAAGCAGTTGGAGTGCTGGGTAGGTCCATGTATGCTGGAGATTAGGATTTAAGACTCACAGCAATATGAAATTTGTCTACATCGCATGTGTTGCAGTACTAACATATGGTGATGTTTTGACTTCTAGATGAGCTTGGCTTCTTCCAAGCTGTTAACTTTCATTTTGCTGTTCTAACTCTACAGAATGAGAGACTAGAAAATGAAGGAAACTGAACCTTACTTTCAAACACGAGACCAGATCTCATGAGTCTGACATCAGGACAAAAATACCTTTCCCCTCCTGCTGCTAAGCGGAGTTTTGTACACCAAACATTTCACAAGGAAGGGACGGTGGAAGGCAGGTGATGCTGGGCATCACGCTATCCAAGGTGTGTTTCGGACCAGGACAAGCTGTCGGGAACCGACCTCAGCTCAGGGGCACGGGAGAGCACCGATCCCCGTGTTACCGCCCAGCTCTCCCCGCACGCCCGGCGGGCCGCGGGCAGCTACAGCGGCGGGGCCGGGCCGGGCGAAGCCGCCCCGCATTCCCCGCATTCCGGGAGCAGAGAGCGCCCGGGGCCGCTGCCCCTTCCTCCACCGCCCGGGCCCGGGAGCAATGGGCCGCGGGCAGCCCGCCCAGAGGAGGCGGCGCCCGCCGGGGCCCGGCCCGAGGGCAGGGCGGCANCTGCGGGAGCGAGAGGGTCCCGGCGGGGACGGGAGGCGGGCGCGGGTGCCGGTCCCGCATTCCCGGCCCGGCCCGGCGATCACGTGCGGCCCCGCAGCGCCTCCCCGCGCGGCCCCGCCCCGGCAAGGAGGCGGTGGCGGGGGTTAACCCGTGGCGGGGCGGCGCGGGCGGAGCGGAGCCGAGCAGAGCATAGCAGGAAGCGCCCGGGGAGGGAGGCGGGAGAGGCGGCCGCGCTCCGAGGAGGAGGAAGGGGGTTGGGAGCCCGGCCGCCGTCGCCGCCTTCGCCTCTTCCTTCCGCCCGCTGCGCGGAGCGAGGCGCGCGGGAGGCACCTGTCACAGCCGCCAGGGCGAGCGCGGCGTCCTCCGCGGTGAGAGGCGGCGGCGGCGGCAGCAGGAGAGGCCCGGCACAGCTCAGCGGGCCCGGCGCGGAGAAGGCTGCGGAGATGATGCCGGTGAGTGAGAACGGGGAGAGTTCGCGTCGTCGCTCCCCGGCCTGGCGCCGCGCTGCCGGGCGCTGGGACGCCTCGCCGTTTCCTGCGGGGCTGCCGGCGGCGGATTGAGTGCGCGGCGCCGCCGTCATCCCCGGGCCAGCCGGGACAGAGAGCTGCGGGGCTGCGGAGACGTCGGCGGGCTCCGTGCCGGGGGTGGGGCCGCGGGTCACCGGCGTCCCCGGCTGTGGGGGTGCACGACCTGCCCCCGCCCCTCCACCCGCGGGGGCTGCACCCGCCGTGACAGGTCGGGGGCCGCGTCCCCCCGGGCTGTGGCGGAGCGGCGCCTCACGCACCCCGGCGGGGAGCGCGGGGGTCGCCTCCGGGTCGCTGCCGGCCGCCGAGGCCCGCCGTGAGGCGTGGGGGGTGCGTTGTGTTTGGGTGAGTGGGTGTGCGGGCGGTGTGTCTGTTTGTTTCGGGGTTTTCCACCCAAATCCCGATCCCTCGCCGCCCGGGTGCGGGGAAGGGCTGAACCGTCCCGGGGCAGGCGGCTCCGGCCCTCCTGCCGGGGTCAAGCGAGCGCAGGCGGCAGCACCGTGTCAGCCTGGCTCCCTCCTCGGTTCCTGTCACCGCTTTTGTGAAATCGTCGCTTATTTATCGAAGACAAACCCTTTCATTTTCCTGCAAACAACCTTGATTGTCTTCTGTGACAGAATCGCTGTCCGTTTCCTGCCCCCCGTTTCCCTCGCTTGTCGTTGTGGGCTGATGCAGTGGTCAGGAGAGAGTTGCTCCTGATGACTGTTCGTTTTATGACAAGATCCTCTGGGACGGAGTAATAAACAATCACATTCCTTTTGTTCATTTCTTTCAAACTCTATTTGATCTCAAATGTGGCTTTATGAGATACTCCAGTATAAGGGGCTATCTCCCATGTTTTCTCTAATTCTAGTAGAAATTAGCTTTTTATTTACAGTTCCTCTGCAGTGTTTGCAGCCGAAGCACTGCAGCAGAATGTTTCTGTGTGAGAACATTAAAGACATCTTTTACAAGATTTTATTACTCTGAATTTGTTTCGTGACTGAGAGGAGAAAATAAATAGCTCAAACTGGGTGTAAAATTTCAGATTGAAGAGTACAGGTAGTATTTAAAAGCCAGGTATTATGACAAGCTTTTTAACATCATGTTTACTTTAACTTCCAGCTGCTGGCTGCCAAAATACTCTATTGATACGGATGAGAATTGCAGTGCACTGGGCGTGTTAGAAACCAACAACAAAGTTCATGGAGTTAGACTTGTGCCATGAACTTATGGATGTTAGCATAAGTAGGAACAAAAACAAGGTGACAGCTTCATCTTCCATCTCAGCTTGGGTTATGCTTTACATTCATGAAATTCCTATTGAAAACCTAGCATGCCAGTGACATGCTAAGTCAGAACAAATGTATTTGCTTCCCATTACTAACCCATGTGTGGGTTTCAGGTTAACGTCATAACTTGGGTAGTACAGTGATTGGCTTCTTAGAAAGTTTCTTTTTACCTATTTGAGTGTTTCTGCCAGTGTCTTGTGTTACCTTCTTGCTTGTTCAAATGTGATGGTTGTTTATATTTGTTGGAAGGTGGTTGAAGATTCAGACTTTTTACTGTGTTTTTGAAACACACTTCAAAGCATTTTTAACTGACAGATGAATTTTAATAAAAACAAATTACCTTGCTACAGGGGTAGTAGTGTTGCAGATTAGAACTTACTAGTCCAAGTCCTAAAATAATAAATATTTCATTTTTCTAATGTCATTTTAGATGCTGTTATGGACAGCCTATTAGTCAGGAATATGTATATTTAAATAAATATGTATATTTAAATGGACTCGTGACAGTGCCTTCAGTCTTCCAGTTTTTCATCCCAGCTAGACTGCAAGGGTGAAAAAACCCAACTCTGTTTACTGGACTGATCAATGTATAATATGCAAATAATGTGAACATGTGGCTGTAGAACTGGACCAAGTGTTTTAGGTTTTAACTCATTTTTTTGTATTCTGAGAATGGAAAAGTTAGTGATCTAACTTTCTACCTTAGAGAATTCCTTGACTTCATATTCATGGAAGCTTTTTTTTTTTCCCCTAAACCTGTTGGGTTTTTGTTTGTGGATATTTTGGGCTTTGGGGTTTTTTTATGTAATTAACAAAAGCATAAACTAGCAAGAGGAGAGATTTTAATAACTCTAGACTTACCTACTTGTTACAACAGTTCATCACCATGGTTAAAACTAAATGTTAAACTTTTGTAGTTTCTTAAGATTAACATTTATGAGACTTGTAGTAATTGATTTGGGCCACTTTTGCATTGGTAATTTTTTTGGCATTTGTAGAACCATTTTTAAGAGTGAAGTAGTATCTGAAGTCCCTCTTTTTCTCCTTTGGTGTTTGTTGTGATTTTTTTTTTTCTCCCCTCACATGGGAAACAGTGTTGCTTCTCAGAGGTTTTTATCAATTACAGTTTCTTTTGTGAGTGGGATACTTCCCACTCTGTTCTTCAGCATCCTTTTCTTAGAAGGATTTCATTCATTATCTTTTTTCATATTGCTTATTCTGGTCCTGAAAAATGCAGAATAACTGTTCTTGGTCCTGAGCACATGTTAGGCTTGAAGAAGAATTAATGATTTAGACTACAGTTTTCTCACCTCTTTTTTTTTTTCCCTTTGCTTTGCTGACAAGACATGTCAGTTGTAAACCCTTTCATTGCCTTCAGGAGATAAGGACTGTGTATGATGAGCTTATGATGCTACACTGAATATCACCTTTGCTAACTGTTCCTATAAGTATGCCTTGATTAGAGGGATGTTTTTTCACTGAAAAGTAAAGGTTATTGTTTCTTGCCTTCTTGGAATAAAGTGTGCAAACATAGAACTATGTGGTATCCCTTCAAAGAGGAAATCTTTTGGGTTAAAACAACCAGAGTTATATTTATCTGCAAAATTATTGTGGATAAAGCTCCTTTCTCAGCCACAAAATCTACAGCATGATTGGAGGAACCTAGTTATGTATATTTTTGTCTATTTGCCCCAGTAGAGAGGCTTTTATTTGTGGTACTTTAGGGTTTGTGTTTGAAAGAGTGTTGGAAACTTTTCCTTAAATAATGCAATTAATGCTTTTTTTTCTTGCATGATAGTTCCAGAATTACCGTTTTTGTCAAGTATTAGCATTTTTCTTGGGCACAAGGGTGTGCACAAGAAAAAAGTCACTTATGAGGAGCATAGTTTTCTCACTTATAAAGAAATACAATGCAATAAGGAACTGATATGTCGGCAAAGTGTGTAACGCTTTCCTTTTTCTTTTTCCCCTTAATTTTGGGTATAATTCTTTCCCAGCATGTGAGGTAACACCACACTAAAGAACTGTGTAGAGTTCGTGTGATATCAGTAATATGATAAGAATGGTGATGGTGGGTACTGTGTAAGAAATTGTGATGGATTGAATCTTTTAGGAGGAAGAGCTGGTATTGCATGTTCTCCTAGCAGAGCTTTTCTGGTTTTGCCTTTGGCTTGTTAATATCAGTGAGGTTGCAGACATCATTCACATTTTTGAAAGCATCTGAGGAACCTTATGGGACTTCGTGTGAGGTTAGAGTTGCTGGACACATCTGTGTGTAGGATCAGGCAGTTGTGATGGTTCTTTTTACAGAAGGGAGAGTGAAAAGTTTGGAGAGTTTAGTGGGTTTATTTTTTTTCTAGTTAATTTTGTGGGACACTGCAAGTCTTCTCTGAAGATGCCCATGACTAAAGCATATTTTATGTTAGACTAGAGAATTTATACAGAAGCTCTGAGCTATGAAGGTGAATAATATGACTGATAAAATACAAAGCAAAGATGGACATCCACAGGAGTTATTTTTTCCATTAAGCTGGTGAATTAAGAAAAAGTGGGGGGTTTGGTGGACTTTCTGTTGTTTGGTTGGGTTTTTTTGTTTGTATTAAAATGAGTGCACACTTGTCCTGTGTTCGGTCTAAAACATTTCCCAAAACGTCCAAAGTGGGCATTGTTTATTATATTGCTTATAATTTAAAACCAAAATATTCTTAAATCAGTGTCCCCTGTTCTCTTTCCACAGGAAGGTCGCTACTGATATAATTAAACATTGTAAAGGAAGATGTGTCGCTTTAATACAATTAAATCAATATTATGAATTTTCATTATATTCATATGAGCAATTTTCAGTGATAAGGAGATAAAATATACTGTGATTAATTCAGAACTTCTAGTTCTCAGTTCTCTAGTATAGTTCTCAGCAATATTGATATCCTTGTTTGCTGAATAAATCTGAACTGACTGTAGAGAATAATTTGCATGTTTATCAGCCATTATTAATGGAGTTATTTATTGCAACAAAGCTTAAAGGCCATTTCATGTTTTTTTGGATCATGTCACTATTTTTTTAGGTTGACAGAATATGGCCTATTCTGTGGTAAAAATAAGTTCATCAGCTTCACCATGTCAACAAATGTACTATACACATGCTAGTCTGATAACAGAATATTTCAATCTATTTATTAGATATGTGTGGGTCTGTGAAATGTATGAGAAACTGAGGGAAAGGATGCTCTCTCATATGTTAACATAGATGAGTTTGTTGTCCATTGCAGACTTCAGAGAAAATAACTATTTGTTTGACAACAAAATTCCATTCCACCAGATTGATTTTTCTAACAAAGCCAAGTTTCATATGAAATACATTATTTAAAAAAAAACCCCTTGCTTATTCACATATTTATATTTAGATGCATACAGCTGTGGAGCAGTCCCCATTATGCGAAGAGTTGCCCATAGACAGAAAAAAGGCAGTGCTTTTTTGTAAATAATTTAATTCTAATGCTTGGTATTAAAATCAGTGCTCATGTTTATTATCTTTTTAAATATCCAGAGGGTTCGATAATTTTTTTTGTCTTTGTAAACTATAGGCATCTTTAAAAATAAAAAATCTTTGCTGAGAATAGAGGTTTGAAGAAGGAAACAAATTATTGCCTGATTTGGGGAGTGGGGGAAAAGCGTCTTGCTCCCTTTCTCTTATGACTCACTTGGAATTTACAAGTCTTATGTGTTTGTCTAAATTAAAAGCTTAGTATTACCATACATTAATTACTAGCGCAAGATAGCTCAAAATACTTAACCTCTTAAATGAATGTGTGAGCCTGGGATACAGGAGGTTCATTCCTGGGTTTGTATAAGACCCCAGCAAAAGGAGATTTTAAAATTTTTTTCTTAAATTGAAGAATTATATTATTATGTGATCCAAAACATCTTTGAAATCTTTCTGCATTTATGAACAGTTTTTCTGTCAGCCTTGAATCTGGTGTCTCATTTGTTCCTAAATTGTGGGAAGATTTTTAAGTAAACAAATATTCTAAGATAGGAGTTTTAACACTTCGGGCTGGTACATTTTTCTGGGAGTTGGGAAATCTGCCATTATCATCTATTAAACTTGAAAGCATGTAATAATCTTGAATGTGTTAGGCAATTTATCAGTGGAGTGTGCTCAATGTTTTGAGGTTCTGGAAGCAATTTTTTTATGACAGACAATAATAGAATTATATTGTGCAATAATAGACACCATCCTTCAGAAGCAGATTTGTGTGTCAAAGGCAACAATGGTACCTGGAGGACAAAGCATAAATTCTGCAATAACTCAAAGGACCAGCAAGAATACGAACTGCTTAGTGGAGGGACAAAAAATGTTTTGAACTTCAAATTTCAGTCACTTTACCTGGATTTTAGGTCACCCTGTTATTTTTCTTAGATCATGCTTGGAAGCAAGTACATGTGCTGTGCTGGAGAGCAGGTTTATCACTGTGGTGCAGTGGGATGTCGGAGCAGCTGAATTCCTTTCTGGGCTGAGGTTTCACAATAGGGATGAGCTGGGTTAACCATTTCCTGCAGCTCTGGAAGAGGCTGCTTCCTCTTCCTTGCTGCCCATTCCCACCATTGGCTGTGAATGGACTGCACTGCTTGTCTCAGTAAACCCATCCAGCTCACTAAACCTGTAACAATAGCTGTATCCAAAGAGCAGTGAAGAGATTTATGTACACATGTCATATGTGTCAGTGTATACATGTATGTGTGTGTGTGTGTGTGTAGATTGCACTGACTGTTGTGTTCTGCAGGTTGGTACAGGACAGAACAGACTGCTTGGTAAGATTGATAACAGAGGAGGGGATGGGCAAGTGGAATCTCTCTCTTCAAGTATTTTTGTTTATTCAGTTTAGTTTATTGTGGAGCTCTACCCCAGGCAATGTATTTAGAGCAGGTGAGTAGAGCAGTGAGGTGACACTAAAGTCTCTGCAGTGCCGTAACATTGTTACTTGAGAAATAAGTTATGGTTTCACCAGTTTCCACATCTTTATTGCATACCCTATAACACTTTACATTTTCTCTGAAAGGGGAAAAAGTAAGGAATATTGGGTTTTTGGTAATATATGTGGTCTTTGAGGAAATCTTGAGAAACAAATATAAAGTTGGGACACAAAAAAATGGAAAACCAATAAAATTTAACTGGCAGTTGCTAGTCTATCATAATTTCCCACCCCTCACTTTGCAGTAGTGCATTCCTTCTGATTTCTGTCCATTATTGCCTTATTCTCTAGATTCATAGTTTATTCTAACCTAGTTCTTTGCTAGTGAAAGTACAATTAAGATTTTTTAGTTTCCAGTTCACTGCTTTGCTTAGCAGCAGAATTCTATTTATATGTGAAGAGTGTAGCTTTATTTAAGGAATTTCAACTCCAGCAGGAAGCAATCTCATCTGAACTTGCATATGTTGCAGACACTGTATTTAACCCATGTGTCCTTATGTCTGTTTGACAAAAGGATTTCGGTGTTTGCATGATTAAACTTTTGTTTATAAATTGAGAACAGGGGAAGAAATGGAGGCTTCAATTTTGTGTAGGTGAAATGGATGTAACTGCAGGGGCTGCTGAAGTCCTGCATCCCTGCTGCCCCCTCCCTT
>VYZP01001926.1:0-22281 GCA_013400635.1 Hypocryptadius cinnamomeus | reverse complement strand
AATGTTTTAGAGAAAGACTTCACAAAAAAAACCAATAACTCATGACAGTCAGAGAATTCACTGGCACCAACTCCCCTGAGTGCTCCTGCCTTGCATAGTGTTGGATTTGTCAGCTGCTGCCTCTTCCACTAATAATTAAGGGGAAGTTGATGAGTTTTACACATTCTCGGCCTACAAAGCTATGTGTGATACCACAGCTACAGAAGCTTTAGAAAATCCACAAAGCTGAGTCTTGGGAAAACCTACAAAGACCACATTTCTTTGGGTAGGTATCATTATTGTACTTCCCCTTCCCATCATTACTATAACTATTAGAAATATGCTGAAAAATCAAGAAGAGAATGAATTTCAGAATGCAAAAATGGAGGCTTGCTGATGAGAAAATGGGAAGAATTTACCCAACCATTGTCAATTCTGTACTCATCAAGCACTACATTAACCAATTAAACTCCAGCAACACCAAGTTCAATGAACAAAGAATAAATTTGTAAGCTCTGAGCTGTTTTATAACAGCTCTGTGAGCTGTTTTATAACAATAAAGAACCACTTGAGGCCCCTAATTCTCATTACAATGTCAAATTCTACACTGTGTTCATTTTCTGTTGTTTAGTGGAATCTCATCAACCTTTAGTTAGTGCAAGGCTCCTCTCATCAACAGGTAAAGACTTTTGGGGATGGGGTTTGGGGATGAGTTTGCTGTAAAACAAAAATATGGCTATAGCAAAACACATCAAAACCCACCATTTAAAGAACTACATCTCTACTGCCAGATAGTGAAGAAGCCTTTTTGTTTGTGAAGATACAAGGTACTCATTTCATGCAGTGGATTCAAATGAAATAAAAACCTTCTCTTGACATTTACCACCTCAAAAACAACTGGGGAAAATAACCCACTGAAAACCTCACTGACCATTTTGGAACAACTTGAGAATCTGACACTGACCACAGATATTCCTCCCCATCCTGTGGGTACAGGAATGGCTGGCCAGACTGGAAATAGCTGAAATATATGGAATATAAAGCATCAAGCATCATCACACAATTGTCAATATAAACATCCCCAGAAGGACCAAGCAGCTCTCAGACCAGGGGATTTGGGTCTGAATTCTGGAAAAACATGGACATTGTGTTAACAGGACAAGGAGGACTGGAGGTGCAAACAGCACAGAGCTAGAACATGCTCTAAGTTCACATGCTGAGTATACTCTAACAGTATAACATATTAAGAGATTAAAACATTAGGATATTATTTTAAAACATTGATTCACCAACATTTCATTAACAACAGAAAGGCTGTAATGCAGAACTGAAAGATTTTTGTTCAGATTGTCATGACTGTACAACAGATTCTGTAGAACTGCCAGGGCGTAACAACAAAAAGCAAACTAACAAAAAACTCCAAACTGTCCCTTTGTAAATTTATTTTTAAATAAAAAGACAGTAAAGCAATTTTCCTCCTACTCAATCAGGTCATCAAGGTTTCAAAACAGAGCTGGCATGTGTGAGGTGTTTTGGTTTTGATTAAAGCTGATTAATTACTGACTCACTGAATAGGAGAAGAAGTTTTGTGTCAAAACAGTGTCAGCAAGAGCTCATAGAGGTAACAGCAGACAGACATGTGCTCTTTGGTATAAGGCTTTCATAATCTGATCATACAAATAACAGGTGTGTAATTGCCGTTGGTCACCTTTAAAAGTTTCATTTACTGCCACTGAAGTACTAAGTAACTTTAAGAATTTTTTATTCTTGATTAAAGGTTCTTTAGAAAGCACAGAAATTGCCTCCTCTGAGGATTCAAATAGAAGAAATCATGAAGAATGCTGAAATACAAGATTCAGAGCTGATATCCATGTGGGAATTTATTTCAGGATATTTTGACTGATGGCACAGACATCAGAAATAAGCACTTAGTTAAACTGTGCTGTTCTTATAGGTATATATGGCAAAACAAAGCCAAATCCCCACAGGCTGTGCTATATTATCACACTACAGGGAAACATTTCTAGGACTAATAACCACAAACACCACTGGGCTGCCCCAGCTGTGCTGCAGAGCCCTGTGGAGAACATCTGATGAGCTTAGGACAAGCTAAGCACTGGCCATGAGCATCTGGGTATGGCTTCAATACTCTACAATCTAATGTTTTAACTACTTATATCCTAAATTTGTGCTCTGTGGAAGGGAAAGGCTCCCAATCAGCCAATCTCAGCACAGAAAAGGCTCTAATGATCTCCCTATTTCACAAACCTTGGCACAAATTTGTGACGTTGCTTCATCCCACACATCCTTACCTTCACAAGCCAATGTTGTGCAAATCAGCTGTCAGTGTTGCTTGATTTAAATACTGGGCTAATGAAACTAAAGACTAATTCAGTTTTCAGACTGGAATTCCATTTTAAAAGCCAAGGCATAAAATGTTTGGGAGCTGTAAATTTTAAATCGTGCAGAAAATGTAATTCTAGTAAGAAGAACACAAACCAGAAGAATTACTTCACCAACGGTTACCAATTCCTCACCAATACATATGTATTCATAATGCCTCTACACTGAACTGCAAACAAGAATTACAGTCAATATGAAACTCTGAGGGTTAATTGCTAAAAAGCTTTTACCAGCAGCAACAGTGGCTTCAATCTACAAACATACCCTCAAGTGTCTGGAGAGACCTTCGTGTACATTCAGGCTTGCACTGATTTTACACACAGAGCAAATATACTCTTATTTAAACAAAAATTAAAGCAGTAATGTGTCAGTGTATTCCCCTATTAAATAGAGTTTATAAAAAAATGTGGATTTGAGTATTTTTCTTCTCAGAGAAGAGTATATATGGTTTGATGACAAATGCAAGTAGCCCCACATCACTAAAATTTAACACTGCAATAGGAATGTCCATCCAAAATGAATCCACTACAAACCAAAAAGACAATCTTCAAATCAAGGCCCCTCAGAATAATTATTTCTCCCTGTTAGTGAAAAGCTCATAGTATTAATCACTTCCATACAGTTTGAATCACACTTTTTGTAAAGGGTACAAAGAAAGCATCCAAGTGTTGCGAATAATATCATTAGCAAAAGAAGGGTGGAGAAAATTGCGTTACATTGCATTGCAACATTAATAAACATTTAATTTCTGCATATGAACTGAGCACTTAGTCTCCTGTGAAGACACCTTAGATGCACTTGAAAACAGGGCTTAACTCGGTTTTATAGCATTTACTCCTGTTTTGAAGTGAAATGGCATCTGTTTATACAACTTTAGCAATTATAGGAATGTTTTTTATTTCTCCTGTTTTAATACCAGCACTCTTTTTGGGGGTCGTAGTATATGATTTTTTCAACTCAGAACTGCCACCTGGAATTGAGCAACCTCTAAAGCTTCGTTTTTTCCACTCCTTGCTGATCACAGCCATGGTCATGGTAAGTTAAATTTCTTAACCTGGGGATTTCACTTTTGCTTAGGCAGGATATTTGGGAGCAGGAGGAAAATGGCTTACTTAAGGAAAAAAAAAAAGAAGAAAAAAGCAATTCATGCTCCTGAAGCCTGTAAGCATTGATATATGAACCCAAAACATGGTAAATTAACTCATAAAATTAATATGACTAATCTTAAAAGCTTTAGATTTTTCAGTCAAACTACAGCCACTTTATGCTGGGAAACTGTTTCATATGAAAATTTAAAACAAATACCTAGATGTATCCTGCACATATTGAACTGCAGGTACATAGAATAATGCTCTCTGTTCAGAAACAAGCCAACATTACTCCTCTTCTTCCAAATTCTTTCTTTTCAACAGGGAAAGATTTTGGAGAAGCTGGGGATCTGCAGTGATTTAACCATACTGCGAGTAGCACTCAATGGGATACCTCCATGGAGAGATTCCAAACTGCTTATCAAAGATCTCACAGTAGATGAGGTACCCTTGAGGATTTATCAGCCCAAAAGCCCACCCACTGGCAAAAGAAGAGGAATTCTGTATTTTCATGGAGGCGCTGGCACATTTGGGAGCATTAGTAAGAAATGGGCAAGTTTTATTTTTCAAGTCAAATCCAAACCTTTACATTTTTGCCTTCAGGCATGTGTCAGTCAATGTCTGCCCTGTCCTTCCCAATGTCATCAGTCTTTGCTCAGAGCAAAGTACTGGAAAGTACAGAGCAAATACTGGAAAGTATTTGTGGAATGAATAGTCTTGTGTTAAAGGGAGTCCCATCTCTGCTTCCTTTGGGCAAGACACCTGTGATCCAGAAATCCCTCATCCTGCTCTCAGCTCAGGATCCTGCTGTACTAAGACTACCCTATCTTACGTAAAATATATAATATGGGTCCAAGGAAGGATTTCAATACATTTTAAAAAATCTGTAAATAAATTCCCATTCATGCAAAAAAGGAATCCAAATGAAGGAAAATATAAATAATGAAGGAGCAATTTGGGGAAGTTTGATTCTTGTGGTGACATGGCAGAAGACACTTGATTTCTTTTCCAGAAAGGGAGACAGCCCTTGTCCCAGCAGCTGGGAGTTCAGCTCCCTGAGTGCTCCAGATCTCCTTCTGAGCAGCTAAGGCTCCAAGTGCCTTCTCTGCAAGCCAAGACCCCTAACATGGAAATCTGAACTTTGTTCCAGGGGTCAGGCAGTGCAACTTGAGGGGTTTGAATCCTTTACTGTTTCACTATATTGGGCAGACTTGAATTTCCTGGCATCCTTCAGCCCCGAGCAGGAATCATGACATAACTCCTGTGCCATGGGTTCCCCTCTGCACTGGGGCACAGATAACCTACCCTGCTGTACTCAGAGCACAGGAGTCTGGGGGGAGTGCCAGGCTCATGTCTAGAGCTAGTCTGGGTGGCAGTGAGGACTCCAGGGGTGGCAGGCACTCCGTGATCTAAGTGACATGTGAATTCCTCTCACTGGAAGGAAAAACCACACCACAAGTTGCACAGTGAGTCCCTGTTCACGTGGCATGGCTTGATGTAACAGCCATACCTGCACACAGAGAGTGGGACCTGACCTTTGGCTTCAATTCCTTTTGGTGTTTGATAACAGGAAAACAACATGATGACAAGCTTTCAGAAGGCCTTTGGGAATCTCCAGCCTAGGAAGCCTGAAGTCTGCAACCAGCAAATTAGCAGATGCTACACTGAAAAGAATCAGTGGACAGATAACTATGGATTATTCCTCAAATGGATGTCATACTTCTCAAATCCTAGAATTGTTGAATAGTTTGGGCGGAAGGGACCTTAAGTCCCATTCTCATTCCAAGTACCCACCATGGGCAGGGACACCTTCTGCTATTCCAGGCTGCTCCAAGCCCTGTCCTACCTGGCCTTGAACATTTCCAGGGACGGGGCAGCCACAGCGGCTCCGGGCATCCTGTGCCAAGGCCTCACAACCCTCACAGGGAAGAATTTCTTCCTAATATCTAATCTAAACCCATTCTTTACCAGTTTCATCAATTTAAAGATTTTAAGTCAGCAAATGCATGAATAAAGCAGACTGAGTTGCTAAAACCCACTTGGATTTCCAGAAGAGTCTCCTAAAGAGGCTACACACCCATGACACAAGAGGGAAGGTCTTTAATTTGGATTACAGCTGATTGAAAGACAGAAAAAAGATCGGTTATGGGAAGCTCCCGTGAGATTCCCATAAGGAAATCTGTACTGGGAGCAGTGCTAATCAATTTATTCAATCAATTTATTCAAACAGAAAAGATGGTGCAAGGTGATGTGGTGTTAAATCCTCTGAGGGTCATAAATGGATGGCTGAAAAACTTCAGAATGTCTTTATGACAGCAAAGGATCAGACAATAAAATGACAGGAAAAATGGCATGTAGAGAAGTCAAACAGATGAACAGAGCATTCTGATCTTATAAATGAAGCAAGAGACTCCTAGCAGGAGCAGGAAGGAGGTCTTGGGACTATTGGTAGGAAGTTACCTGAAATTGTTGACATAGTGCACAGTAGCAGTCAAAAAGCAAAAAAATTGCTAGCAATTATTAGTAGGAAAGGAAAGACAAAAGAGGAAACTTTTTTATGCCACTGTAATAAATCCATGGTGTATCTCAATACAGTATAGTGCTTATAGTTCTGTTTCCCACTCCTCAAAAATGATAAAGCAGTACTGAAAAGACTTAGAGAGGCTGCCTAGGTGAGAAAAGTGTTTCTGTGCAGACAATGTGTGAATGAACTATGACTCTTCAGGCTGCAAAAGGTGCATAAAGACAGATACACTGACTACAAAATCATGAGAAGCAAGAGAAGTTAAACAGGGAAGGATTTATCCACCATTTCTTACAGTACAAGAATTCCACTACGTGGAAGCAGTGACTGCCAGGTATGAAAGGAGCAACTAGAAATGGCTCTTCACATCTCTGTAAGCAAGTGAGAGAACTCCTCATTGCACAAAGCTGTTATGGTTAAGGATAAAAACAAGTGGCTTGGGTAATCCACAGAAGAAATGCAAATCAAGGGCATTAGGTATAAAAACAGCTTCTGTCTCAGGAGTGCCCTGAGCCTCAAATTCCTGTATGCTCCTTATTCCTGTTTGTCCTCAGCTTACACTCTCCTTAGACACCTTTTGTTGACCACCAGGTGAGATGTGAGACCACCCAAGACAGATTTCTGGGTTTGCCCAGTACCACCATCCTTACATGCTTGCGTGATGCCCTGAGAGCCACTGGCCAACAGAAAATGTATTCATGTGTAAAGACCGCATTCCATAGCATGACTTCCTTATCAGTCTCATGTTGCAGTGTCTTCCACGTAACACATGTTCAGGAATCTGTATTTTCATTTCAAAAGGATATTTGATTTTCAAATAGTCATTTCTGCTTAACTTTTTCTCTAGGATCCTTTGAAAGAGTATGCCGCTATATGGCCAAAAAATGCAACTCAGTGGTTGTGTCTGTTGGGTAAGTGCTATCTTGCCATAGAAGTATTTATGGGAATACAGCTTTCAGTTGAAACTCTTCAGAAAAATATGCTGAAAATATTTACTCTTTTAGATCACATCCCTATTTTTCACTTAAACTTTTAATTTAGAAATGTGCTCATAGACAAGGTGTTCTAAGATAGCTGTAGCATCATTAGTTTGGCCTTCCAATCTACATTAGTTAAACCCAAATATAATCTTTAAAATTAAGAAAAAAAGGTCTGCATAACTACCGCAGCAACTGTAAACAACACAAATTGAATGTTTATAACTCCACTGACAATAACCACAGTCTTTGACATTTCAGGTACCGTCTGGCTCCTGAACATCCCTACCCAGGGCAATATTTTGACTGTCTCAGTGCCACCTTGTACTTCATGAGCAATTTAGAAGAGTATCATGTGGATCCTGGTCTCATCATCATTTGTGGTGACAGCTGTGGAGCTAATTTTGCTACAGTTATTTGCCAAATACTGCTAAATGATAGAGATCTTCCAAAAGTACGTGCTCAGGTCCTACTTTACCCAGGACTCCAGGGGCTGGATTTCCACTTGCCCTCCTACCAGCAGAACGCTTTCGTCCCCATGTTGCCCCGGAAGATGATCATCTACTTCTGTTTTCGTTACCTTAACAGAAAACCCAAATTTTGGAAAGATGTTCTACAAAACTGCCATGTTCCTGATAGTATGAGACAGCAGTATAAAAAATGGGTAAGTGCTGACCTTATTCCTGACGAATTTAAGGTTAGACGCTACATACCACCAAAACCTGCATCATATAAACCTGAAGTCCATGAAGCTGTCAAAGAAATTTTAGCTATAACATTTTCCCCACTTTTAGCTGAAGATTCCATTATTTGCCAGCTCCCTGAGTCCTACATTGCCACCTGTGAGTTTGATGTGTTGAGGGATGATGGTCTGTTATACAAGAAGAGACTAGAGGAAAATGGTGTTCAAGTGACCTGGTATCATTGTGAGAATGGCTTCCATGGAATTTTAGCCTTTTTTGGCTATGGGATTTTTTCCTTTTTATCTGGACATAAGATAATGAACAGTGTTGTGAATTATATAAACAGTTTATAGAAGTATTTTTTAGAAGAAAGATGCAAGTCATGCAGTATCTTTGATGAATTTATACTTGGCAAGGAATATAAACATCTTGATTTATGGTTTGTATTTTGACTGCATTTTGTAGTTTCTGATTTCTGCTTCTGTAGTGACTCTCAAACAAATGTTAAGATTATTTGAACTGCCACCATTCTAGAAAATATTCTTGTAAAAACACACCAATAAGACCAACATGAAAAAGGCACGGCACCTGGCACATCCTGTTTCACTAAAACTATAGCAATTCCAGTATCTTTGCATGGCTGGCACACACTGAAGGCAAGAGACAAGAATCTCCATGAAGATTCTTCAACAGCCCAGAAATGCTGAAGACAACAACTGAGGTCTGCTTTGGCCCTTGAGACAGACAGGAGGTGCTGATGGTATCACATGGAGAACTCAGCAACTATGAAGTCTTACAGCAGACACTGAAATTGCAGCCATGAATTTAATTTCCAGGTTTAGTCTCTACAAAAACTACACTACTCCAGAAATAGGGAAGTCAAAAGGAAGGCTCCTGTCTGGAGCAGAAATCCCAAACTGGCGCTAGCATGAATTTGATTTTGTTTGGGATCAGAGAAATAATGTTTCATTTTGGAGCTTCATTCTCAAACTGAAATCCCTGAACTTTGATGAGTGTGTGGATGTCAGAGAAGTGCAGAGGTGAGACTTTTCCATAACCCTTTTTTTCTTTCAAGATTATCTTATGCTCAAGGCTACCTGTTCTGCTGTGTTGAAAAAATTCTGAAAATCATGTAAAGAAGGCAGAGAAGAACAATTTTATCTATATTATCACTGTAATGCTATGGTGATTCTGTGATGCTTTCAACAACAACAAAATAAAAAACTAGCACTGCAAATATTTCTGTTATAAGAGTGAGAGTTACATTTGCTAAACACATACTGACTGATGAACCCAACTGAAACCCCCCTTCTGTGGTAAAAGGAACAACACAACACAGGCAGGCAGAGACCACAATCCTGCTGCTTTTACCTGGTCACATCTGTGCTGTGGTCAGTAATTAACCTACCAAACAACTGGATATAACCACACAACTGTGAAAACACAATACAAACTGGAAGTCCACAAACACTGCTGGATGGACTATTTTTTTCAAATCTGGGCTTTTGCTGATTTTTGAAACAAGATTTCCTTCTACTTCAGAATATTTTATGATGACCACGTGCCCTATTAAAAATACTCAACTTCCTATGAGAGAAACAATATGAAATTAAATTTTTATAAAGTTTTGTAACTAAAATGACATGGTACTTTCCCCCCATCACTTATAATTTGACTTTACAACAACAACATCAAACACTAAACTAAAAAAACTCCAACTCCCCCCCATTGCTACCTAATAAAGATAGATTTTTTCCCCCCTTTTCTTTCCCCATGAATTTGCAATTTAAATGTTCTGACATCCTAGCCGTTTGAAGAGTTGCAGACTTAGATTCACAATTAATTCATTTGCATCATTTAAAGTAGGCCTTCTCTACATCAGCACAATCCTGCTCCTCAGCAAGAACAAGATAAAGCAGTTTGATTCAGAACTCTTTAATCACTGGTTATCTTAAGTCATGCTCAGCTGTATTTGTTGCACGTAGAGTTACTGAAAGTTACCTGGAACAGGGTCACCTAACCATGAATCTAAAGTCAACCTCCTGTGGCTTTTTAAAAGCATGTTCTTCTGTTAGAAGAGAGCACAAATACTAAAAAGAACTGAGATTTGGGTAATGACAGAATTTTCTAAGTGCACCTTTCCAAAGAGCACTGGTGACAATCCCTTTGGCCCTATTGAGTGACAATCACCACATGCAGGTTCCCACTCCTGAGGAAACTCTTCAGATGGATGTTTTATAGTGCCACAAACTCAAAGCACACAAATGCCCTCTGTCCATTTTCCACCTCCAACTAATTTAATAGTAATGCTGTTCATTCATAACACTCTCCTCCCAGCTAAGCAGTGGTTTCTTGCAAAAATTCCAAAATGCTGCTGGCATAGATCTACTAATAAATCAAGGACTTTGACCAACTTATCTTTTGTGAGATAACAGGAATGGGGGGGGGGCAAAGAAAGTGGGAGAGGGAAAGATATCTGCTAATGTATTTGTGAAAGGGAGAAGAAAGGTTTTTACTGCAGCAAACAAAGAACAAGAAGATTAACAAAGAATCAGGAAGTAACAAGACAAATATATATTGGAAAGTCAAATCAAAGACATGTCAGATCACTGCAGTTCAGCAAAATGGCAGTTGTACTCACAGTGCTGGTGTTATTCTTAGCTGGTTTTCTTGCTGCATTTATATTGTTGGTCATAGGAGCAATTAATTTTGATTTTTCCAACTCAGAAATTCCTCCTGGAGTGAATCAGCCTGCAAAGCTCCGAATCATTCATATAATTTTAATATGCACAGCTGTGGTGGTAAGTGAACCTGGTGTGATTTTTGGGGGAAGAACAGAGAACCTGTAGATTTTAAACTTACTCCTGTGCTAGAAGCCTGCATGGAATTATGTTCTAGAGAGGAGAGCAGGGCATTGCTGTCATGCTGCATGTTTTATTGAGTGTTGCTAAAGCAACTTTTGTCAGACTTCTGACACTGCACTGCTCTAATCCAGTTCTGCCCAGCTCTATCGTAGGCGGCACCTAAATGCTGCCTTAACACAAGTGTGTGAAAGTCTGAAAAATAATGTTTATCCAGGTAGGATCATTTGTATTTCCATTCATGGTTCAGATGTCTCTGGCTTGTGCTTTCACGCGTTTTGTGGGCATGGGGATGAGAATTCTGTATTTATTTAGAATATGAAGTCAGAAGCCGAACATTTCAGAATTGGCCTTGGGAAGGAAAAGTTTCTGTGACACAAGTGACAAAATTAGATAACATTGCCCAAGAGGAGCTGAAGGAATTCTTCGGCCCAAAGTACATTTATATAACTCCTGCAGCAACTAAGCAGGATTGTCTGATGGGAATGAGGGGCTCTGACCAGCCCAACTTCTCCAGGTGAAGCAGCTTGTAAAAGCGTGGGAAGGTAATCAGTCTCCAAGAGCAGCACTCAACATCTGGTGAGCTCTGCTGACAGAGGAGCTCACTGAATCACAGGTATTTCTATGTAATGATAGGTGTAGAGATACTCTGATGAGACATGGCATTACATAGGAGGTAACAGAGGTTGTGCATATATTTACTAAATTAATTTAAAGGAATATCTGCAAAGAGATACAAGCTATTTAAAATTTAAAAAGGAAAACAAAGAGAAAACAATTCTCTGTCAGAAATATTCTAGATTATGGTCAACCATAGTAAAGAATTATATATATATATATTCTCATGCTTTGGCTGCGCAGAAGTTGTAATTAGAAAGAGATTACACCACTTAAGCAGCTGGAAAAGCAAGTTCTCCTTTAATCATCGATCCACTGCCCACCATAAACCAGCATTGTATGCTGCAATGTAAGCAACACAGGGTGAAAGAAAACAAACAAGTTGAATGTAAAAGTTAAAATATCCTTGGTATCATTCCATTCCTGCTTGGAAAATAGCAAATACAAAAGAATAAATCATTTTATCATACAACTGGAGACAATAAGACTAGTTTCTATAAAAAATTGAAATCAATACATTGCAAAATGTCTTCGTTTCTTCAAGAAATTTTTCCTCAAGATCAGGCATGGAGAATATTATAAATATCTGGAATCACTGAAAAAAAGGCCTTTTGTAGACAAATATATTGAGAATCTGAGGATGTGCATTTTATTTATGCAAAGTTATGTTGGAGCACTAGCTCTGATTTGTACTCATTTTCTGGTAGCTGTCATGAATATCCCTATGGCACAGAGAATGAACGGAAGTTCATTCCTACTAAATATGTCAGGATCTTCTTGTCAGTGCGTGGCAGACATCATTGAGACTTAGGAAATGGATCAAAAAGCAATTATCAAACATATTCTTAACTTAGTCAACTCTACTTTGGGCAAGTGTCTGTACCATGAAAATCAGCAGCAGAATGATCATCTTTTGCTATGTTTTCACATCATTTGGGGGGGAAGGACAGAATAACCAGTGAAAACCAAACTTGCTTTCAATGTTAGGTAAGGAACCTGCTGAGGAAGCAGAGGATTCTATCTCACCAGTCTGTTAATGCTGCATTGTTTGGGGTTCTGTTCTTTGTTCATTTAACTCTCTCACAACCCCTCCTGATGCTGCTGTTGCTTGTTCAGTTTTCTCCTATACCTGTACAACTACTCCATTAGTTTATTACTGCCCTAAAAATACATGACTTAAGCACCATGAGCTCACTGTCCACACAGTTCCTTTCCTTTAGAAAATACAGGGTCTCTTGAGTGAGCTCTCTGTTCTCTTTGCCTTTGAACAGGGAAAGATTTTGGAAAACTTTGGCATCTGCACTCAGGTGAGCTTTGTGCGGTACATGCAAGGAAGAAAAACCCTGGGGGCGGACCCAAAGCTCTTCATCAAGGATCTGTGGTTTGAGAAAGTGCCTGTAAGGATTTACCAGCCTAAGGCTCCATCTGCCAGCCAAAGGAGAGGAGTTGTGTTTTTTCATGGAGGAGGATGGGTATTTGGAAGTCTTGGTAAGATATCTACCAGAAATATTTCAGTTAAAGAAACACATACTTCATAAATAGTAAAGTTGGTTGTTTTCATAAATAGTAAAGTTGGTTGTTTCTTGATCTGTAGCAGTTGCAAACTTAGAATATAACCACAGGTTCAATCTTGTGAAGGCATCTGCTGTGGATCACGTGATTTTTCTTACAGGACAATGATATAAGGGGAAAAATTACTGAAACAGGAAGATTAGGAGGTACAAAAGAACTGCGGAGCTTTGTAGGAAGCAGCAGGGAAAAGTACAGAGCATTTCCTTCTTGCAATTCTTTGATTTCTCCAATAGATAACATCTCTTCTCTGGAGAGAAAACGCACCCCAACCTAAACACAAACCCCACCAAATCTCTTTCAGAGACCCATGAAGAGCTGTGCCGCTTTTTTGCCAGAGAAAGTGAATCTGTGGTTGTATCTGTGGGGTGAGTCTTTGCTCATGCTGATTCTGAGAGACTATTTCCTATAGTGTAAATATCACCTCCTGTCCCCTCAATCTTCCTCAGAGAAATGTCTCTGTGGGATTTCTCAAGTATGTGATTTACAACTTCATTTACTGTTGCTTGGAGACACTGAAGACTCACTTGGGCTGTTTTCACTGTCTGATTATATCACAAATTACACTTTGGGATATCTAGCTGAAAAATGAAGTTTTGAATGAATATTTTCAAATTCCAAACACAAAAGTGATTGTAAACAGATAGTAAGCTATATGATCTCCTTAACACTTATTCAAGGAAAACCTGCTTGATGCTTAGAGAAGCACAGTGTGAATGACAAGCTAATACATTATCAAAATACTGGCACAATGGTTCGGATTACAAGGATATGTAAAGTAACTTTACATAAAACAAAGATACAAACCAGAAGTCATTTGTGTCCAACCCATGAAAAACTGAAGCAGAAAGTAACTAAATGATTGTCAATAAAACCTACACTTAGTTGGCAGCTGAGTACTCCTGTGTTGTTAAAGACCTAAGAGACATCATAAACAGATGATATAACAAAATAATCTGCACCACTTAATCTTATTGATGGTAATCCTATGGAGACAATTAAAACTCTGCAGAAATCAGGGTGTTCCTGGTTGCAGGTACCAGGACTTTAGCAATACATTTAAAACTCGTGTTTCCTTCTGTTACACTTGTCTCCGTGTCCCAGGTACCGTTTAGCCCCCGAGCACAAATACCCCGCTGCGTACGAAGACTGTCTGAACGCCACCCAGCACTTCCTGCAGCACCTGCAGCACTACGGCGTGGATCCTGCCCGGGTCACTGTCTGCGGGGACAGTGCTGGGGGCAACCTGGCAGCTGCTGTCAGCCAGACCCTGGCAGGCAGGTCAGACCTGCCCAGACTCCGTGCTCAGATCCTCATCTACCCAGGCCTGCAGGCACTGGACTTCAATTTACCATCCTACCAACAAAATCGGGGAGTCCCTCTGCTGTTCCGGGAACGTGCTGCTTTCTACATGTTGCAGTATCTAAATGGAAATGCAATAAAAATGGAAGAGGTCTTGGAAGGTTCCCATATTCCTACAGATATTAAATTAAAGTATAAAAAGTGGGTGAGTCCAGACAACATCCCTGAGGAATTTAAGGTCAGAGGCTACAAACCACGTGTGATACTTGACTGCACAACTGAAGTTTTTGAGACAGTGAAGAGATTCTGTGAGCCCACTCTGTGCCCACTGCTGGCTGAAGATGNACAATCTTCCTCAGAGAAATGTCTCTGTGGGATTTCTCAAGTATGTGATTTACAACTTCATTTACTGTTGCTTGGAGACACTGAAGACTCACTTGGGCTGTTTTCACTGTCTGATTATATCACAAATTACACTTTGGGATATCTAGCTGAAAAATGAAGTTTTGAATGAATATTTTCAAATTCCAAACACAAAAGTGATTGTAAACAGATAGTAAGCTATATGATCTCCTTAACACTTATTCAAGGAAAACCTGCTTGATGCTTAGAGAAGCACAGTGTGAATGACAAGCTAATACATTATCAAAATACTGGCACAATGGTTCGGATTACAAGGATATGTAAAGTAACTTTACATAACAAAGATACAAACCAGAAGTCATTTGTGTCCAACCCATGAAAAACTGAAGCAGAAAGTAACTAAATGATTGTCAATAAAACCTACACTTAGTTGGCAGCTGAGTACTCCTGTGTTGTTAAAGACCTAAGAGACATCATAAACAGATGATATAACAAAATAATCTGCACCACTTAATCTTATTGATGGTAATCCTATGGAGACAATTAAAACTCTGCAGAAATCAGGGTGTTCCTGGTTGCAGGTACCAGGACTTTAGCAATACATTTAAAACTCGTGTTTCCTTCTGTTACACTTGTCTCCGTGTCCCAGGTACCGTTTAGCCCCCGAGCACAAATACCCCGCTGCGTACGAAGACTGTCTGAACGCCACCCAGCACTTCCTGCAGCACCTGCAGCACTACGGCGTGGATCCTGCCCGGGTCACTGTCTGCGGGGACAGTGCTGGGGGCAACCTGGCAGCTGCTGTCAGCCAGACCCTGGCAGGCAGGTCAGACCTGCCCAGACTCCGTGCTCAGATCCTCATCTACCCAGGCCTGCAGGCACTGGACTTCAATTTACCATCCTACCAACAAAATCGGGGAGTCCCTCTGCTGTTCCGGGAACGTGCTGCTTTCTACATGTTGCAGTATCTAAATGGAAATGCAATAAAAATGGAAGAGGTCTTGGAAGGTTCCCATATTCCTACAGATATTAAATTAAAGTATAAAAAGTGGGTGAGTCCAGACAACATCCCTGAGGAATTTAAGGTCAGAGGCTACAAACCACGTGTGATACTTGACTGCACAACTGAAGTTTTTGAGACAGTGAAGAGATTCTGTGAGCCCACTCTGTGCCCACTGCTGGCTGAAGATGCAATTATCCAGCAGCTGCCAGAATCTTTCATCCTGACCTGTGAGTACGACGTGCTGCGGGACGATGGCTTGCTGTACAAGAAGAGGCTGGAGGACAATGGGGTTCGAGTGACCTGGTACCACCTTGAGGATGGATTCCATGGAATCATAAACTCATTTAATAGTGACTGGTTGTCATTTCCAGCTGGAAAAAGGGGCCTTGACAACATTGTGAATTTTCTAAGAAGCTTATAGCAACATTTTTCTTTGTTTCTGTAAGAACTGCCAAATTTCTGTGGTCTTTTATGCTTCTAAATTCCATATAAGAAGTTCATATAGGACAATTTTTTAATAAGCATTTATGCCAGTGTGATCACCATAAAAGACATGTCAAGAATAGTTTCTTTTAGTGCTGTTTGAAGCAGTCCATGCACAGCCTGCCTATTTTAATAATCTCTTTGGACTAGACACCTGTCCAGTACAAGTGCTGCTCTCTCAGTACATATAACAGATGCAGTAAAATTTTAAGCCAACATCTGGTCTCACCTGTTTTATTCAATTACAGTCGTCGATTTCATTCTTCCTAGAAGTGTGTGTTTTGGCAAAGGAGAAAGACACAGACACTACAGTGCTATAACGCACAGCCTGTACTCTCTGCTCCATCTAGCACCTGAGTTTAAGAGTCCCAGTTTGAAGAAGATATCTGTTGGCTAGGTAACCAGTATTTTATACTCAAAAAAATGAAGTCACATTAGCTAACTTGACTTTTAGAAATGTAACTGTTCCCAACAGAAATACTCTACTGATAGCTTTGTTTAAATTACAATGGGAAAAATGCTTTAAGTGTGTTCTTGTGTTTATCAAACATATGTGTACATTGAAAAACTTGTTCTTGTGCTTGAATAGAATCCTAGAATCACAGAATGGTTTGGGTTGGAAGGAACATTAAAGCTCATCTCACTCCAAAGCCCTGCCATGGGCAAGGACACCTGGTCTAGCCAAGGTTGCTTCCAGCCCCAAATAATCTAACAACAAAATAGGACTGATACATTTATTTTCACAGAGTCTGTTACTTACCTTTTCCCCCCACCCCTCCCTTCTTCCCATTTTCTTTCTAAATATCAGTGTTAAAGGTATATATTCCAAACTATGTAAAGCATGCCCACAATGCAGGAAGCGAATGTCCTGGCTGCAGATTAGTTGCAAGGGATAATTTAATCTGCTGGCTCTCTGTCATAGACTAGAACTTCATTCAGGACTCAGCTTCAGTCCCTGAGCACTCAGTGTTATCATCCACAATCCAAGAATTCTGTATTCAATACCAGACCCTTTATCAGTCCCACAATTACCATAAAGATAAACAGGAAATTAAACACATTGACTCTTCTCCAATGTGATAACTCCTGGCACATTGCACAACATTTCCAAGGACTTTAAATTGAGCAACACCTGAGAGATCTCTTGCAACTGGGACTGCTCCAGGCCTTGCTGTTACCTGAAAAAGCCAATTCACAGATAGATGTGAAGATACATCACCTCTGGATACGTGAAATGGCATTTTTTTATCTACTGCCAGTGATACTGCTGGTGGTTTTTGTTGCTTCATTCATATCAGCAATCATAAGAACAATTCAAACTGAGTATGCCAATTGCAGCATCCCTCCTGGAGTGAGCAGTCCTGGAAAACTTCAACTTATTGTTGCTGGTTTGATTGTTACATCGACTCTGGTGAGTAACTCTGCCGCAACTTCTGCGAGAAAAAGTGTTAGATGTTAATTTTGTTCTGCGTGTAAATACCAGAATCCTGCCAGCTCCATCAAGGCTTAAATGATGGCTTTTCTCTGCTGGGGACTGACTTGAGAGGACAGTTTTTGGAAAATCATTTCTGTTAGACCTCAGTCAGATTTTCCCTATTGCATTAGGATTAAGTCAACCATAAGAGCCCAAGCTTTATCAGCTGAGCTTCCCTAATTAAATTTAAAATTAAATATTTATAAAAGGTGAGATCGCTTTGATTTCCACTTTAGCTAAGCATACTTGATGTTTTTAGGCCATTCTTGGGGCTTTCCAGTAACATGGGAGGCTGGGTAATGGAAGTAGCAGTAACGGGAGACCGGATGCTTTTAAAGAAGACAAAAACAGAAACCCCAGAAACCTTAGAGGGATGAGAGACACTTGGGAGCACTGGCAAGGCCTCCCTCACCAGGAGCCCCTTCACCAATTGCCCTTCACTCTCCAGGAGCTCCATCACCAACTGCCCTTCACTCTCCAGGAGCCCCGTCACAAATTGCCTGCCACTCTCCAGGAGCCCCTTCAACTGCCCGTCACGTTCCAGCAGTCCTGTCACCAATTCCCCTCACCATATGTCCCTTCAATGAGTGTCCCTCACCAGATGCCCTTCTCCAGGTGCCCCCTCACCAGCTACCCCTCACCATTTGCCCCTCACCAGTTGCTGCTTGCCAATTTCCCTTCTCCTGGTGCCCCTCACCAGCTGCTCCTCACACAGTTCTCCCTTCTCCTGGTGCCCCTCACCAGCTGCCCCTCACACGGTTCTCCCTTCTCCTGGTGCCCCTCACCAGCTGCCCCTCACACGGTTCTCCCTTCTCCTGGCTCCCCGTCACCGGCTGCCCCCTCAGGGCTGTCCGTGCGCGGTCTCCCCTCAGCTCACCCCGCTGTCCTCCCTCTCCCAACAGGGCAGGATTTTCGAGAAGATTGAGCTGTGCAGCAGCCTGGCCTTCAGGCGCCTTGTGTTCTCCGGGCGGAGGCCGGGCCCGGCTCCGGGGGTGCGGCAGGAGGACGCGCGGCTCGGGCGGGTTCCCGTGCGGCTGTACCGGCCCCGCGGGCCGGCCGCGCGCTCCGCCGTGCTGCTGTTCCACGGCGGCGGCTGGATCTGCTGCAGCCTCGGTACGGCCCCGGGCCCGGCTCTGCCGCCGGCCCGCTGTCCCTCTTAGCCAGGCGTTGCTTTAGCGCACACCGTGTGTATGTGGCCAACAGAATTCCGGCCTCCGCACAGACGCTGATACAAAACTTTTTTTCACCTGTTTATATACTTCTAGCAAGCAAAGAAATTAATGCCCGTTGGTTCTAAATTACTTAATTCTCTTTCATAAATTGGTATTCTATCCTCTTCAGTCTTTTTAGTGTATTGTTCCTCTGGTAGGGGCTTTACAACGTACTGAGTCTTTTGTTAGCTGCTTCTTTATATTCTGGTTTCTACAAAATGTCCTTGTAGTCCGTAAATTCTGCCCTTCTTGTATCCAATTTCAACAATGCACACCCTCTCCCAGGTCTTGTTCTTTGAAGCATATCAGGGTTAGTTTGGCAAAACTTTTAAAAGTTTCAGTGATTTTCCTAATCAAGTCAACAGTAATAGTCTGTGTAAAGAAAGTTAGCTACATGCTGCCTAAAAGTGATCTAAGACTAGCACACTGCTTATAATTAATATACTAGTTATGATTAATTTAAAAAATAATTAAAATTAATTAGAAAAGTTATATAACCTCCAGCCGCTGGAAGGCTGAACTCTGCCTGGGCTTTCCCATCCAGCGCTGTGAAGGGAGGGAAGGGCAGGGGGAGAGGGGAGGGGGATGAGGGGAGCTGGACCATTTGTGGGCAGTAAAACATCCTTCCATGTGTTTCAGATTCCCATGAAAGGATCTGCCAGTACATTGCCAAGGAAAGCGGCTCGCTGGTGGTGTCCGTGGGGTGAGTTACAGCCAGCTGCCCCAGAGAAGCCTTTTTGCTTCTTGTTGCCTCTCAGCACTGCAGGGATGTGCAACTGGGAATGCTCCTCTTCAGGACCTGGACACCATGATCCTCATGGGTCCTTTCCAACTCAGCATTTTCTATGATTTTCCCAGGACTCCAGCCTCCAGAATTTCAAGGGGGCTGTTTGTTTTTCATTTCTCTCCCTGCTCCGTTAGCTAACAGTGCAGACACACCCACAGTAAGGTCCATGTGTGTCCCAACATAGAGCTATCCTGGCACCACATAAAACCAAGGAATGCTTTCCAGAAGAGAGTTCCAATGTGTTGAGAAATAACTAATAAACCGACATGGAAGGTGACACTTCACTGATCCGTTTAAATAGGTGTAATTACCTTGTGAACTTCAAGGAGCTTTCTAACAGTGAGAATCAAATGCTAGTAAGTAATAATACCACTAATTAGTACTATTAATACCAGTAATACTGAAAAATGTAACTGTCCCAATTATTTAAATAAAGAAAAAATAATTATAAAAATGAAATATCCTAAGTAACAGTGAGGTGCAGATTGATTAAATTATTAATCCACAAACCAGAAGCAGTCTACACTAGAAGAGAAAAATGAAGCTACATCACTTAATTTGTGATCAGAGCTGCTCTCAGAATATCCCAACCACACTATGCTCTTGCAGCCCCATCCTATGGCTCTCACTTCTCTGTGATTACTCATTGGACAAATACCTGCTTAGTAGATAAAAATACCTTCATGACTTTTTTTTTTCTGAGGGAAAAATTAGTCCAACACAGGGAGAACCAGGATGCTGTAGAAATTTTGTATTGACACATATGACATTTCCTTCTGTTACTTTTGCTGTCTCTGTTTGTGTCCCAGGTACCGTTTAGCCCCCGAGCACAAATACCCCGCTGCGTACGAAGACTGTCTGAACGCCACCCAGCACTTCCTGCAGCACCTGCAGCACTACGGCGTGGATCCTGCCCGGGTCACTGTCTGCGGGGACAGTGCTGGGGGCAACCTGGCAGCTGCTGTCAGCCAGACCCTGGCAGGCAGGTCAGACCTGCCCAGACTCCGTGCTCAGATCCTCATCTACCCAGGCCTGCAGGCACTGGACTTCAATTTACCATCCTACCAACAAAATCGGGGAGTCCCTCTGCTGTTCCGGGAACGTGCTGCTTTCTATTCTTTGCAGTATGTACAAGGAGACACATCAAATCTGGAAGAGGTCTTGGAGGGCTCTCATATTCCTCCAGACATGAGGCTGAAGTATAGGAAGTGGGTGAGTCCGGACAACATCCCTGAGGAATTTAAGGTCAGAGGCTACAAACCACACAAGCCCTGTGAATTCAAGCCTGAAGTTTTTGAGAAAGTGAAAAGAATCCATGAACCCACCCTGTGCCCACTGTTTGCTGAAGACACAATTATCCAGCAGCTGCCAGAATCTTTCATCCTGACCTGTGAGTACGACGTGCTGCGGGACGATGGCTTGCTGTACAAGAAGAGGCTGGAGGACAATGGGGTTCGAGTGACCTGGTACCACCTTGAGGATGGATTCCATGGAATCATAAACCTATTTGATTATGGTGGTTTGTCATTTCCATCTGGGAGAAGGGGACTGGACAGGGTTGTTGCATTTATAAAAGGCCTGTAAAAAGAACTCTCCCTCATTATGCTTCTCCCACTAATGACTCTGCTTAGGCTCTCACACTTCAGGTAGTGCTGCTCTGCAAGAATGTGACACCTTTTGATGTGTAAAATACTATTTCTAAGATCCATGAACTTCAAATTAACACAGATCTTTTCCTTGTGAGACTTCTGACAGTTCAATCTTTTGACAGTACAATTTTTCTGTGTGCTGTGTTTTTTTTCAAATTGGCACCTGATTGATTCCTTGTCTTTAATTACTAAATTATTTACTTCTATACAAATAATCTATGTGGAATCATTTGGATTAAATGTTCTTCACTACATCCAGCTTATTTGTGATGTCCATTTGATGAGCTCCAAAGCATGACTTAATTTATCTAAAAAGTATAAGCTAGATAGATGGTGAGAAAGGGAAAACTCTGGACAAATAGGCAGAGATCAAAATCTTGGTGAGGAGGTTGAGCAAATATTCCATGGCTGCAAAAGTAGCAGTGCAAGGCCAGAGTTGATGGGGCACACCTAGCTGGAGGCAAGGGCTGCTCTGATTTTGAAATAATTGTAGCTCTACAAAGTCCTTTTTAATTTTGGAAAGTCTCCACTATGCCCACAAGGGCAGGATACAGTGTTGAGATGCAATGCTGACATCAGGATTTAGAAAGGCAGGAAGGATCAGTGAACTGGGTTCTTGGTCTGTGTGTACTGAAAGGTACAGCTTAAAGAGAGAATATGAAGGAAAATGTTTTCATGTTCTTCTAAAGGGTGTCCCCCAGTATTGTTTGCAGAATCTGTGCTGTGATTCTGTGCTAGAATCTGTTAATTTGTGCTTTCTCCATGGCTTGAGTTTTATTTACAGGATGAGACAGTGTTTTCCCTGACATGATGCTTCATTACACCCTTCTGATGAAAGCAAGGAAGAACAGCAGTGAGCACACTCAGAACGGCCAGACTGAGGACATGAAAATCACAGAATTGCTAGGGTTGGGAATGATCTTTGGAGATCCTCCAGTGCAATCCCCCACCAAGGCCGGGTCACCTGGAGCAGGTGAACGCTGGAACACATCCAGGTGTGCTTCGAATGTCTCCAGAGAGGGAAACTCCACACCCTCCGTGGGCACTATCCCAGTGCCCCGTCACGCTCAATGTAAAGAAGTTCTTCAGCATGTTGAGGTGAAACTTGCGTTTTAGTACATGCCCATTGCTCCTCGTCCTAAGGAAATCCTCATGAAAAAAGGGAAAAAAATCCTACAGTGCTGAGAAAACCACAACTATTTACAAAAACAAATGCTGACTTCCCTTCGATTTCCCTGCGCAAGGGCAGCCCTTCGCTGCGCACGGGCAGCCAGCCCCTGCTTCCACCTCCCGCCGGCAGCCGCTGG
>VYZP01001923.1:106909-132478 GCA_013400635.1 Hypocryptadius cinnamomeus | reverse complement strand
CGGAGGTGAAGGACCGCATCCTGGAGAACATCTCCCTCTCCGTCAAGAAGGTGGGAGCGGGAGCACGGCGGGGGCTGCGGACACCGACCCGCGGTGCTGAAAGGACTAGGCCTGGGGACGCACCTGGGCTGCGGGGGTTGGGGACAGCCCTGGGGAACCCCAATGCCGGGGCTGCGGGGTTGGGGACAGCCCGGGGACAGCCCTGGACTCCAGCGCCTAGGCCGGTGCTGGGCTGTGGCGGCGGTGGTGTGGACAGCCCTGGGGACCCCCCCGTGCTGGGTGTGGGGACAGCCGGGAGGACACTGCCTCTGCAGGGCTGTGGGGCTGGGGATGGCCCTGGGGACCCCGCTCTGCAAGCGCTCTGGGCCTGGAGACATCCATGGGGACCCGCCTCTGCTGGTGCTGGGGACAGCTCTGGGACCCCTTACTGTCCTGTGGTTGAGGGTGGGGCTATGGGCCTGGGGACAGCTCCAGGCTGTGTCTGCAGAGGTACAGGGCTGGGGGACACTCCTGGGGACCCCCCAGACACACACCACTGCCATGGGTGTAGAGTTGAAGGATGGGTCCCTATGGACCCCCTGCCTGAGGCGTGGGGCTGGGGGAAAATCGTACATACCCCACACCCAAGAAAAATCCCAGCGATACTGATGAACTCTGGGACAGGAGCATGGGCTCGAGGGCACACAACATCCCCTTTTCCAGAGGTGGACACTTTTTGGGAGTGTCCTTGGAGACCCCCTGTGCTGAGCGTATGAGGTTGGACACAGCTCTTCTGGTGGTGGGGGTGGCACATCTGGGGTGTGGAGTCACCCTGCCAGAGGGACACCTTTGGGTTACCCCTAGGACCCTCTGTCTCAGCTGGCTGGGATATAATGGGCTTCTCCTGCCCAGGGTTCCCCATTTCAAAGGGCAGGATTGGGGGAACCCTTTTTCCTAGGGCTCTGTTCAGGAGAGGTTTGGAGTCCTGCCTAAAACCATCTTTGTAGAGGTTCTCCCTCCAGCCAGGCATGTCCTGCAGGGGGCACAGGATAGAGGGGCAGGACCTGGGACATTCTCCCCACAGACACAGGGGATGTGTGGTTCATTCCTGTGCCCTGCTCTGTGCCCTCAAAGTAGTGCTCTGAACATGTGTCCTCCCACCTTCTCCTTGCCCCTCGTTTCTCCTTGGGTGGTTTCTTAAAGCCCATCCTGATGGTGGAAACATCCATGAGCGGTACAGAGGGCACCGGGATGCTGAAATCTTTGGGAAGGCCAAAGGAGTGAGTTGTACGCACATGCTGGAAGTTTTGGTTTGGCCCACACATGAGCTCCAACCAACCTTGAAAAAGAACCCCTGCTCTATTTGAGGAGGCAACGGGAGTTTCATTTGTGTTTGTCCCAAGTTTTGGGGTAAAGGCTGTCTGGACTTGCTGTTGTTTCTCCAGTTGTTGGGTTTCCTGTGCCTTATGGAATAGGAGTTTTCCTGTGCTCTGCAGTGTGTCCTGACACGGATTCATGCATGACAACTTGTTTTATGAAGACCAGCACGAGCAAATTCCTGGTGCTATTAAGAAAAGGATGGCTGGACACTGCCTCTGGGGTGTAGGATGGATGTGCAAACCTCTCCCATTTTTTTTTTTCCATGGATGACCCTGATCTCCAGTCTCTTGCCTTTTTGTCCTCTAAAAATTAAGGATAATCTTATATCTATCTGGAAATCAGTGGATGTTCAGCTTATTCGGAGCTCTGTCACAATGCTCTGCAATGCTCCTGCCTCAGTTTCCCTGTATATATAAGGAATACAACTTCCCACACAGGATTGGTTGGGCATAATTTATTTGCATTCAGAAAATCCTTGGAAGATCACGTTTGGAAATGCTAAAAAATCAACCTGTTTATTTTAACTGCTGTTGTGATTGAAGAGGACTCTTCAGCTCCAGCTCTGCCTGCACACCTTGGCCTGCCTGATCCCTGCCAACTCCAGTCTTGGTCCAGCAGTGAAAATTTTGGGATTTTCTAATCCTGCCTGTTCATTCTTGGTCAGAGCAAAACTCAGGGAAGTGTAGGAGCCTACTTCAGGCTGATGGATTAATTTCTGCCATCCCAGTGAAACCAAACTCAGGCCATGGTGAAATTCCACCCTGCTTTTTTGCCCCCAGGAGCAGTTCTCCTTCCTCAGGGAAATCACTATGGAGCTGCTAATTTTTCCTGATTACTCTTACCTCTCCCACTTCAGCCTGAAATCCCTGATCCTCTTTTTCCCTGTGAGTGAAAAGAGTAAAGTACTAGGTTAAGGGAGCAAGTGGCTTTGTGCTGGGAAATCCTACTCTCCGTCATCCTCGTCTTGAGTAACTCCTTGGCACTGGAATTGTGTCATGGGACTTGGAGGAGTTTTCCAAGCATCCTGCCTCTGATTTCAGAAGCTTCCTCACAGTGTGGGTTGCTCACTCCTTACTTTCACCACTGGTGCAGGTGTGCAATGGAGGATTTGGATGAGGCTATGATGATGGTGGGGGTTTTCTTTTATCAGCTGGAGACCCAAAGGGGAGGAAACAATGCCTTATTTTCATGGAGCTGCCCAGGGAAGAGCACCCTGTGCTCAGCAGCCTCAGATGGGGAAGGAGAGGAGCAGCAGCACAGCCCTGGGAAGGGTTTGACACTCAGGGCTGTGACTGTACCTGGCTGTGATTTCAGTTTTTACCAGGTGCTGCTGGGTTTTAGGGGTGGGGGATCGGTGCATGTTGGAACCCTGGCTACTGAGAATTTTAGATTTTCTGTGCTGACAGGCACTGATCCCTAAGAGAACACTGCATTTGACTTGAGGTTGTGGAGAAGGCTTCTAAAATTGAATGATAGAACTGGGATTATGGGTGTGTGGATTTTGTACAAATCTACAGCAAAAAAATGCTTTGATTCCAAGCAAATCCCTCAAACCTCAGTGAACAGGTCAGTTTCTCTTATTTTTCTGGGAAGACTTGAGGGGTGGAGCACAGATGGAAAAGTGGCAAATGTGCTTGGAGAGGGTAATTCCACCCTGTGGGGTTCTCTTTGTGGTTCCCAGGTACCAGGGGGGAAGATCAGTGGTAGCTCTGCTGCAGATTTCAGAGGTGTGAGGTTGGAGGTGTGAAATCAGCCTCCACTGAAAAAAGTGAGGCAAAACACCTAACTTAGACCAAATAGGCTTCTCTAACCAGAGACATGTCAGGAAGTTTCTGCTTTTGGCTTCAGGAGAGGCTGGGAAAGCTCAGCACTGGGGAGCTGGGTCCCTGCCTCAGTTCCAAGGGAATTGGGAGCATGGTTTTGATTTCCCATCTACAGCTTGTCCTCTGTGTCCTCCCTGGGAGCTGTAGATTAATTCACAGTGTGATGCTTTCTGCACACATGGACAGTATTGTGACTGTTTAATTTCCCTTTTCCCACTCAGTTCCCCTTCTGCTAAGAGGGCTGTGCTCCAGCTCAAATTACTGCACAGATTGCTGCCTAACCCTTGTTTTTTGTGAAGATTTAGGGCTTTATTGGGGCAGAAGGCTGGGGATGGGCATGTTATGGCTCAGTGTGCAGGCTCTTGTTCACTCAAGTGCTTGTTTCCTTCTAGGAGATGCTGCTGTGTAGGGTGGCAGTGGGATGAGGGCAGCTTCCTGGTGCTGCCCAGGTGAGCTCTAAACATACCAGAAATGCCAACAACTTCAAATCCATCCTTGGCCAAGCATCTCCTGGTAGCCAGGAGGTGTGACAGGTTCCCTGGTCCATGAAGCTGGTGGTTTGTGTTCTCTTGGGTTTCCCTGAATATTCCCTGGGCTTAGGAGGGGTTCAGTGCTCTCCTACCTGGGATTAGGTGGTGAAAATGCAAAGTCCTTAAACAGTGTTATTGTTAACAATTCCAGGAGCTGAATGTAAAATCAGAAAAGAGGTTAGAATCCCAGATTTTGGGACTCCTCTGGTTTTCAGGCTGTTCTGCTGGCTTTGAAGGGCACACACTGCCATGAACTCTGGAGCAGCTGATCCTTGGTGCATGTCAATCAGGTGGAGCAGTGGTTTTTGCTGACGTTGCAGGAGCTCTTGCCAAAAGCTCTGGCTCTGCTCCGTTTCTGCATGACTTTGGGAAGGTTTCCACTGCCCTCACAGCAAGTTAATGCTGAGCCTTTGATGCCTTTCTCTGGGTTGGATTTTTAGCCCTGTACCTTTGAAATGCCTTTGCAGTCTCCTAAGCTGCTGAGCTCTGCCTTGTGACACCTCTGCTTCTCCTGCATGGTGAGGAAGGGTGGGTTTGGGCATGGCTTAGAGCCCCAGTGTCCTGGAGAGGAGCAGGGAGTGCTGGAGTGGAGCATCCCTACTCAAATCATGTAGGGAATGTGCTCATCTCTGCCTGGCTGGATTTATTTAGCCCAGCACAGAGGCAGCAGCTTTGGAGATGTGAAAACAGCCAAACAGTCTCTTGCCTTCTGCTCCCTTCTGAGAGGCACCTCTCTGGCTCAAAGACCACAGGGGTTTTATCTCTGCCAGGGTCTTTCCTCCCGTTCACTCACGTCTCCCCAGGCCACATCTGTTGCTGCTGCAGGGACCGCATGAAGAGGGTAGCCCTGCATGTTCCTTTGCCACATGTACCAGGTTTGCCAGCTGCCAACAGCCTGTGGGTGAAGTAGCAACAATCTCGTGGAGCTCCTGAGTTGTCCATGAAGACAAGACACAGGGGTCACTCAGGTGCTTTTAACAAGCCCACAGGTGTGTCTTGGTGGGCCTCCAAGAGCTTTGTCTCTGTGGTGCTGTGGTTCTGCTCTCATTGCAGCTGTGTATTGGTTGGGTTGCTTGAGTATTTCAAGGTTTATCTCTTTAGAAATTCCTCTTGCCTCATCCCAGTGGTCAGGAAACTTCCCTGCCTGGCCATCCAGGAGCCACTCTGATAGTCACACTCACAACACCACAGGGCTGGTGGTGATCCAGGGTTTGTCATCCACAATTTCAAGGGGATTGAGTTCTGCAGGTACCTAAACTGATGTTTGTCCTCCATAACACCCAAAATCAGCTCTGGAGCTGAGGGTGGACAAGCCTGTGATAACATTTTGGGAATTAAAAAATCCCATTTGTTCTCCTCTTTCTAGCACAAAGCGTTTTGCTGGGGGAGCAGCCGGTTTAGGAGGGTGAGTTTGGCCATGGTTTTCCCAGGGAACTAAAGGAAAGCCTCCAAGCCTCTCTGCTTCTGATTGCACAATTTTGGTGGCTGTTGAGTGATTTCAGCTTTCCCCACTTCTGGTGAGCTGGTCCAAGAGGTGTAACTGAATTAAGCAGGGGCTGTCGATGGTGGGGAGGGACTCGGAGCCGCGGGACCCAGCGTGTGAGGGAGCAGCAGCTCCCTGGGAGAGCAGCACTTTGCTTGCTTCTGGTGTGTTTGCCACTGGACTTGGGTTTTTTTTCCCCATAATATTTATTTTTTCTGTTATGCTGAGCATGTGACCTTCCCACCTGCCTTTGGTTAGCTCAGGGACCCTGTTCCGCTGCAGCCAATTCTGTGCTCAGCCCCTGCTCTGCTCGCTGTGGCAGAGGTACAGGATGCTCCCTAAAAATTCCCACTGGAAAAAAAACCTATCCTTGTCTGAGTCACACAGGGGTCCAGCCTGCTGCAGGCTTTGCTGCTCAGAAATAGTGAAGGAAAGCCCCAGAAAAGCCTTGGGGGGTGTGAGCTGAGAAGTGTATGTGTCCCAGGAGGTGACAATCTTGCTGGCATTTGATTGGGAATGCTTCAAAGCTCAGTGTTTCCAGCAAGGAGCAACTTTGCTGTGGTTTTCAGCTTCACCTGAGTCAGGCTCCTGTCTCTGCACATCTCCAGGTTGCTCCAGTGGCACTTGTAGTGCCTTCCAGGTGCTGATGCTCTGAATGTGCCTGGTGTGTTTTTTCTGGAAAACCCCCGAGATCCAGGCAAGGTGCACAAAGTGGGAAGCTGGGCACCGAGGCCAGTGGTGGTTTGTAAGGAGTGTTGAGTCAGATCATGTGTTTGACCTCCAAAATGTCCTGCTAGAAACTGAAGTTTTAGGGCTTTGTGTTGTACAAGTGCATGGCAATGCGCCTGCCATGGCATTCAGCCTGCTTTTATGGATGGTATGGAAAACTAGGAGTTTTCCAGGCGCAGTAGTTCAGCCTCCTCTTTATCCATTTGCTATTGCATGTTTGTACCCCCTGAGCAGGTGTGAAAGTTACAGTTCTGAGGTGTCTGTCCTGGCCCTTCCCATGTGTCTTCCCTTGGCACTGAGCTGTCATCGCTTGGGACAAGGTCAGTTGCCCTTTCTTGTGCTCCCTGGAGCTCCAGGATTGCTCCTGAGAGTGCTCAGCTCTTCCAGCTGGGGAAAACCCCTCACCTCAGTCCATGTGCTGTGGGTGGGAATGAGGGTTTTGAAGCACCTTTCCAATCCCAGTTAAGGAGCTGAGGAATGCAAAGGGTGTTTGTTCTTCCACCGTGTTTGTCCTGCCAGGGAAATACTAAGCAGAGCAAGTGAAATGGAATTGATGTTGGAAAGCTGCTGGTGAAACATCTGCAGGGCAGATTTACAGAGGGGAGGTGTGGACTCAGTTGAGCTGTGGCCAGCCCTGAACAGGTCAGGAGACTATTTCAGTATTCCAATGAGGTTTTAGAATTACTGAAGGGATTTCAAAACCACCACAAGAATGATTAGATTTAGGAATGGGCTTTCCAGAACACCTCCCTGATTATTTGTTGCCTTCCCTTGCAACACAGGAGCTCTGCAGATCAGCCTGGAAATCTTCACACTCATTGAGAACCACTGCAGTAATAGGTTATAAAATTGTGCAAGGAAGAGTCTCTCTCGTGCATGCCAGCGTGGGGTGGGGTGTGTCACTGCTAGCAAAATGAACTTGTGATTGATAAACAGCAATTAATCCTCCTCCTCCTCCTCGGTGGGGACGAGATGTGAGTGTTTCCCAGTGGCAGCCAGGTCTGTTCCTGTTCTGCTCCAGGCTCTCCCAGATGTGTTCAGCCCATGGCTGGGCTGCTGTTGTCCCTCTCCCTGAGCAGGTTCTGTTCCAGGAGCGCTGGTGCTCAGACCTGGCCGGAGCTGCGGAGTGGTCCCGGTGGCTGGATGGCTGGGATGGCTTCTGCATGCCAGCAGGGCTTCTTTTGGACACAGGAATGTCTATAAATAGCCCTGGGTCAGGGCTCCAGGCATTGCTGTGGCCCTCACGAGCACGAGTCCTCCCTCCGAGCCAGCCTTCAACCCTTCCTTCTGGATGTGGGGGGCAGAGGAGACGAGGGGAAGAGCATCTCTCCAGAAACCCAGGGATGGTGTTTTTGACCCAATTATTTGCCTCCTTCCTGATCTCCCCAGCTCCAGCCTGGCTCACTGCCCAGCTGTGTCAGGGAGCTGCTTTGTGGATGTGTCATGAAGTTGGTCACCACCTCCCAGACAGGTCTGACTGCAGAAGGAGAGGCTGGTTCAATTACCCATGTGTGTTTTATAACAACTTACAGGAGACTCCACATAAATACTCTATAAAATGCCATTTTTTGGGGCGGTGCTACATCACTGCTGCCATAATCACACAGGTGCTGGGATCATCCCTCATGATGCTCATGGTCGTAATTCCTACAAATTTGCGGCTAGGCATTGAATCTTTGAAAAACAGCGCAGCTGGATTTTGTTCCCCAGTTGGGAAAGCTGTTTCATCCTAGCTTTTCTCCGTGTGTCTTCACCCTTCTTCCCAATCCAGAAACACCTCCCCATCAGCTTTTGCAAGTGTTTCCCCACCCTGGCTGGAGGGATGACTCCACTCGGGAGATCCTGAGGCTTGCTGTGTCTTGTTTCCTCCCTGGACAGGGTAGCTGGGCAGGGATTCACCTGGCTGGTCTCTTGTGGGAACTGTGCTCCAGTGAGCCGTGCCTGCCCTTGGCTGGGCACTGGCAGCCTTTGGCCATGTTTATTTTGGAGGGATGCCGGGAGTGGCACCATCCCTGGGTGCAGTGCTGTGTGGGGATGTGGTGGCACATCTCAGTGGGAGTGAGCCCTTGTGGCTTCCTGTGACCCACAGTTCCTAAAAGGCCGTGACTCGGCGTGCCAGAGTCCTGATCCCAAACTGCTGAGCGCGCCTTTCCCGCCCTCTGGGCTGGTGTGATCCTATGACTGAGCAAAGCACAGTCACAGCAGCCCATCCTCTGGCCCCTGATGTGCCACAGGGACGGGGTTGAGCCTTTTGGGGTGGGTTTGCTCTGGTATGGCCTTGGGGCCAGGTTTTCCAGCAGCCTCCCCAGGAAGGGGGATGATGGGGGAGCTGGTTTGTGCAGAGCAGGAGGCTCAGTGCTCCTTGCAGAGCAGCTAAAAGGGACACCAGCCCTTGGTGTAACAAAGAATGAGCCCTTCAAACCCTAAACCCCTTCCTGGGGGAAGATTGGGCTTTTCCAAGGAAGAGAAATCCATTTTTGAGGTGGAGACAGCCACCATTTGCTAACAGTTTGTACCCTTGGATGACAGGAATGGGTCAATCCATGGAGAGGGATGGGAGCTGTGCCCTGGCTGTGGGAAGGAGCGTGACCAAGTTCTGAGTTATTTTGGGGGAAAGGAGGAAAGAAAAAAGAGGAAACACTTCTATTTCCTCATCTCTTTTGCTGCCCAGGCTTGGAGTGTCTCTGTCACGAGGAATTCCTCTGGTCAGAGACAGGCTCCAAGTTTCCTCTAAACTGACCTCCCCAAGCTGTGTCTCCTTTTTTTCAGTGGTGAGCTCACGAAATGCCTGATTTATTCTTGTTCCCCACAGCTGCATTTCCCCAATCCAGCACAGAGCCTGCAGAAACACCCAGAACCTTCTCCAAGGGTGCCCCAGCTCCCTGCAGAACCCACAGCCTGGCTAGGACAAGTTGGGAATTTCTGCCTTCATGTGCTAGCTCATGTCCTGTGAGATCTTTGCTTCTGCCTCAGTTTTCCCAAAAATGGGATATTTTAGTAAGCTCCAGGTCTTGGAGATCATCCCCATGACTCCATCTATCCATCACCCAAGGGATATGGCTCTAAATTATAGGTTTGTTTCTTCCTCTGGTGTCCTTGCTGCAACTTCAAACACTGTCTGCAAGTACCTCCTGAAATTTTTCTTAAATAATGGGATTTTAGGGCATTTTCCTCTCTGCTTCAGTCTAGGCTGCCTATGAATAGTGGGAATCTTCTGGAAAAGCTTCCTCCCAAAAATGGATAGGAGCTGTTGAGCTGAAATGCTCCAGGTCTCACCTGGGTGTTGTGAAAGCCCCCGAGGATCTCCAGAACACCCACAGGTGCCTCTGCAATCACCACCTCGTTGTGTATCGGCTTCCCCAGGGGATTCACCTGCTGGGGCAGGGACAAGGACAGGCAGAGCAGGGCTGTGCCATTGGACAGGGGAGCTCTGGCTGCCATTCTCCAGGCTCAGCAGTTTTCTCTCACATAAGGGCTGGGACCAGCTCCATGCAGGAACATGCCTGGCTCTGCCATCTTACCTAAGAGCCCCAGAGGGATTCAAGGTCTTCAGGCCAGGAGGATGTTGGAGCTTGATATGTTCATACTCCTAAGAGTGTTGTTGGGATCAGTTCCCGGGGGTCCTGAGGTGTTTGCTGACCCCTGGGTAACTGCACATCAGGACTGGATGATTTTTCCAAAAGGAGCTTCCCTAGTAATAATTCTGGAGGATAAACTTGTTTTGGGGGACAGGTCAGACTTGACAAGCACAGTAATGTCAAGTTTTTGGGTTTTACACATCTATCATCTAGTGAGATTTGGCAAATTCATGTTAGGTCACTAAAATAACATATATATTGTCTCTAATATTGTTGTGGCTCAGCTGAGCTGTTCTTGCACGTTGCCAGCAAACAGCCATGGCCTGTCCAGCTGAGATTACATCCCGGGAGAGTAATCTCCCTGCCTGGATGCCAAGGGTGTGTGAGACAGGACCTAAATAGATCCCTAAGCTCTGGGGGCAGGAGGAGGCCTGTGGGTCACTAGGAAGTGATATAGGATTTGGGTGCAAGGGGATTTCTAGCAAAACCAAGGAGAGGCCTCATCCATGTCAGACCCAGAAGGAGAGCAGAGCTGGGGTTTATTTCTGCTCTGAACCACTCTGTGGTGGCTGCAGAGGAACCACCAGACCCTGCTGTAGTGTTGGCTGGGAGGGAAGAGGCTGCTCACCACAGGGGAACTTGGTTGTGCAGCCACCATGGCACTGCTGGGCTGTGAGATCTGGGGACCCTGGGCAAGGTTCTCCCTGCAGTTACTGCCTTTAGGGTCCTCTCAAAACCATCGGCTGCACCCCGTAAGTAAAACCTGCAACAGAGTTCAGCAAGCTGAGAGATCACAAAAAGCTGTTCAGTGCTGGATATGAGCGTTTTGGCACCTCCACCTGCACCTCATGGGCTGGAGAAGGGCATTCCAGCCATCCCATCCCTTCTTTTTGCAGCTGCAGAGCTACTTTGCTGCCTGTGAAGATGAGACACCGGCCATCAGAAACCATGACAAGGTCCTGCAGCGGCTCTGTGAACACCTGGACCACGCTCTGCTCTACGGGTGAGCCTGGAGCCCACCTCTGGAGTGCTGCTTTTCCAGGTGGAAAAAGCCTGGTGTGGAGCCTCAGCATGGAGAAAGCATCTGGGCAGGGATTGGGGTGGAGATAATGAAGCTTTTGCTTAATTTTCTTCTGGGATTTTTCTTCCTCCAGACTGCAAGATCTTTCCTCAGGATACTGGGTGCTGGTGGTTCACTTCACACGCCGGGAAGCCATCAAACAGATCGAAGTGCTGCAGCACGTGGCCACCAACCTGGGACGCAGTGAGTGTTCAGTGTCCCCAGCTCTCGCTTTGGGGACACCTGGGGGGGCTCAGGTTGTGCTGAGGAGTTGGGGCTGCTGGTGGATCGAGGGAGCCATTGGGATCCAGGTCCCAGGCAAAGGAATTGCAGAATCATTAAAGTTGGAAAGGACCTCTAAGATCATCGAGTCCTACCATTAGCCCAGCACTGCCACATCCACCACCAAGCCACGTCCCCAAGTGCCACATCCACATGTAGTTTGAACATTTCCAGGGATGGTGATTCCACTGCTTCCCTGAGCAGCCTGTGCCAAGGAGGTGGGAGTCCTGCCATGACCATGTGAGGTCTCTGGAAATAATGTCACTGTGCCTCGGGGTCAGGTGCTGAGGTGTAGCCTGGCTTCTGCTGCCCTGGAACCCAAGAGGCTGTGCCCTCAGGAAGGGTTCCAGATAGATGGGAGTCCTGTGGGGCCATGACCTCAGGAAGAGTTCCTGGCAGAGGGTAGCACTTGGGAAGGATGGGAGTCCTGCAGGGCCATGCCCTTGGGAAGGGTTCCAGGCAGATGGGAGCCCTGGGGAGCCATGCCCTTGGGAAGGATTCCTAGCAGATGGGAGTCCTGCAGGGCCATGCCCTTGGGAAGGGTTCCTGGCAGATGGGAGCATCCCCTCTCACCCTGCATCTTGCTGTAGCAGTCATGTGTGTGATTCTGCATTCTCCCTACTCCGAGTTGTCCATAGCAGATGTTTGGGACCATCGAGGCCACTTTTGTTGCAGGACCATGCCCAGATCCTCTGTGTCTGCTTATCCAAACACCTGCCTTGTCCTGGGCCTGTACTGGTGAGAGCAGAGCTGAGCACAGACTCCACTGTCACCTCTCTCTGCACCACAATGTATGTCAAATCTCACCTGGGCTGATTCATGGCAATTCTCCCTCTGCCTCTCCCGTCTCCTGGCATTTCTGGCAGGGCTCCCATCTTGCTGGAGAGACACAGTTGTGTGGCTACTTCTTTACCTGACTCTTACCAGTTTTACTCCAAATCATTAATCTCTCACTGGCATTTCCACCCCCCACCCCACCCCCCCCGATTTCCCTCATAGTTCCTCCCCTCAAATGATACAAATGAATGATGTGAGGGGTTTTAACTAATTCATTACTATTTCTAGGCTTGTGTCACTTCTCAGGTGTTTCCAGATAAATCTCTCTGCTGCTCTGTTTCCAGGCCGGGCCTGGCTATACCTTGCCCTCAACGAAAATTCCTTGGAGAGCTACTTGAGGCTGTTCCAGGAGAACCTCAGCCTGCTGCACAAGTACTATGTCAAGTAAGTATCCCAGCTCCTTCTTTGGGCAACATTTGACATCCCTCCTGGTCAGAAGCCAGCCTGAATTTGCTAGTGGGGGACAAGCAGTTGATCAGGGTTTGATTTTTTCCTTGTGGGATTTATGTGGTTAATTTAAAGGTCCTAGATGTGAACACACTGTCCTCTTATCTCTATGAGGCCCTGCAAACATTTCTCCTAGTTCCTGCTTTTACTCTGCAGTTCCCTTTATATTTTTCCATGATTTCCGAGGAGCTGCTGAGCTCCTGTCCAGGCACCCAGCTTTGCTGGACACCTGGAAAATGTGGCTGTAGCTCATTTTGGGGACAGCATGCAGTGGCTGCCCACAGAGGCAAGGAGTGGGCTGCCAGCTCCAGGGCCAATCTGTGGCAGCTTGGAGACGCCCCCAAAGAAACAGAAGGGCCCTTGTAGCTGCTCCTCCTCTTTCCCTCATCTGTAAAGCTCTTTTGTTCCTCCCTGTGGCAGGAACGCCCTGGTCTGCAGTCACGACCATCTGACCTTGTTCTTAACACTGGTGTCTGGACTGGAGTTCATCCGCTTTGACTTGGACCTGGTGAGTGTTTGATCTGTTCTCCCAGCTCTGGGAGAGTGGGAATGTGGAGCAGGGGAGGTCCAGGATGGGACAGATCCCTCCGCTTGGTCCAGGGTGGACCTTCCACTGAAAATGTGATGCTGATGATTTTGGGGCAGACTTCTAGGTCTTTGGGGATCCAACAATGGGATTTATTCCTGTTGCTCAGTTCTTCACTGTTTAGAGGAGGAACAAGGCAGCTGCAGGGCAGATTGATGGGGATAAAGGAGCTGAGCTCTGCAAGTGTGGTACAAAACCCTGGTGTCCCTCCAGAAAACACAAATGCACCGGATAACCCTTGGTAAAACCACTGGGTTTCCTCTGAGATGGACACTGAGAAGGGACATTCAAGGGGCAGTCCCACTGTTTTGGTGGGGGGGCATTTCCCCCCAGCTGTGCCAGTAACAGTGACTGCAGCCTGACTCTGAGCACTCCCTGCCCTGCAGGATGCTCCGTACCTGGATCTGGCCCCGTACATGCCGGATTACTACAAGCCTCAGCACCTGCTGGACTTCGAGGAGCGCCTGCCCAGCTCTGTGCACGGCTCTGACAGCCTCTCCCTCAACTCCTTCAACTCTGTCACCTCCACCAACCTGGAATGGGACGACAGTGCCATTGCTCCATCCAGTGAGGGTCAGTGGGGTTTGGGGACAGTATGGGCAGGGCTGTGTTCTTCCCACATCCCCTTCAGATAAGGCAGCAGATTTTAGACTGGAAGAGATCAAAGCAGGAGACCCAGCAGGCAGGCTGGGAGTCTCTCCTGTCTTATATCCTTGGGAGACAGGACAAGGGGGAATGGGTTTAACCTAAGAGTTTTAAATAAAAAGATGGGAAATTTAGATTAGGTATTAGGAAGAAATTCTTCCCTGTGATGGTGGGTAGGACCTGGCACAGGCTGCCCAGAGAAGCTGTGGCTGCCCCTGGATCCCTGCAAGTGTCCAAGGCCAGGCTGGACGGGGCTTGGAGCAGCCTGGGAGAGTGGAAGGTGTCCCTGCCCATGGCAGAGGGTGGAATTAGGTCAACTTTAAGGTCCCTTCCAACCCAAACCGTTCTGTGCTGATTCTATGCCTCGGACTGGGAGAGAAGGACATTCCTTGCAGGCACCCCAGGTCACATTCCCATCCTGAGGGTTTTAGCAAGAACTGGAGGACTCTTCCACACAGAGTGAAGTGCCTGTATCTGAATGTGGCTTCCAGGTCAGCAGGGACACAGGGCTGCAGGGGAGGTTTTTAACTGTTTGTTTCACAGTCCAGAGAGCCACATGTGCTGGCCCTGGAGAGGACTAGTTTCTAGAGTCTTCTCTGTGTCTTCCATGTGGGGGAAGGACAGCCAGAGGTGTTGTTTTTTCCTCTTGATACATCTTGAGCAGCCTGATGAATTGTCCTATCCACCCTTTTATCCCTTCAGAGAGGCTGGGTGTTGTTCCTGATGAACAGGGCAGAACGTACCTTGTGTCTGCACCATGAGTCTGCTGCAGCCAGAGCTGGAAGCTCCTGTCCTGCACCCACCACGTTCACATCAAGCAGCAGCTCTGCTGATGCTGTTCCTAATCCAAAATGTATTGGCCATGTCCTGGTTTTTATGTCAGTTTGAGCAAAAGGGATTGTGGAATAGAATTGGAACTGTTAGATGGATGCAGAGAATTTGGGCCTGAGCCCACACACAGATGGGTTTCCTCAAGCAGGGGTCACCAGGTGCCTTTTATGAGCAAGACAGAACTTGCAGGTATTAAAGATGCTGAGAGGGAACAGCCTGGGATGGGCATTGGAGTTGTTTTAGCAAAGGACTTGGAAGCACAGCACTGGTTTGGGCTCACCACATGTGCACTCAGGGAAGGGTTTGATTTTAGGGACTTGCTCATGCCAAATCTCCAGTGTCCCAGGGAAGTTGGAGACAGCACGAGGAGCCTAGAAATAAAAATCACAGAGGAAGGTTCTCTGTCCCCAGAGGTTTGGCATAAGCAGCTGTTGTGCTGTACCCCTGGTTTTGCATTCCTGCTCCTCCCTCAGCAGAGCATGGCTTGTGCCAGACATCTCCTGCCTGTCCCTATCACTGGATGTCCCTGGCCTCCTGGTGGATGGCTGCTTAAAGCTCGAGAGAAGAGGGCTTTGGAGTAGAGATCCAGGAGATTTTGGAGATGGATTTTGGGTTTGGCATCATCTCAGCCTATTCCATGTGTCCAGGCAGTGGCTGTGCTCTGTGTCTCAGTCTCCCCATGCACAGAGGGATTTGGTGCTGATGTAGGAATGCTGGACCAGGACCCAGGAGGGCAGGAATTGCCGCTGCTCCTCTGGTGTGGAGGAATGTAACTTTTCCCTGTAACTATTACCCTGCTCATCATTTCAACAGGAGCATGTCTCTACCCTGAGAGTGTAGGTGGAACTGGGGATTGTAGGATCAGAGGACAAGTTTTCCCCTTTAATCAGATCCCTGGCTTTGCAAACATTCATGAGTCAAACATCACAGTATCTATGGGAGGTAAGTGTGAAGTGGGGAAACTGAGGTACAGAGAGATTAAATTGCTTCCCAGAGAGGATCAAGCCCTAGGTGACACTGTTTATCTGGTTTAGCTTTCCAGCAGCTTGAATAATGGGGCCTTCACCTTTCCCTGGTCCCTTTTGTAGCTCCCAACACTGGTTGTTCCAGAAGGAACAACCACTAGTGCAGCTGGTTTCCATTCACATACACATTCCCTATTTTCTCATGTGTTTCAGATATCAGTGGACAATTGTTTTGTTTCTCCCCATTCCCATCTCCCTCCCCAAATCCCCTTCACACTCTCCCCTCTCCCCACTTCCCTCCCCACTACCTGTATTTCTAATCCTGAGTTTTATCCCTCATTCTTGTAGATTATGATTTTGGAGATGTCTTTCCAGCAATGCAGACCATGCCCAGCAGAGACTGGGAAGGTGGGACACGCTCATCTCTTACAGCATTTTTGTTTTCTGTCTGCATTGCTGCCCCCTGAGCTTGCTGCATGTTCCCATGTTTGTTTCTTTAACAACCAACTGCCCTGTCCTGATGGAATTCTCTACAGGCCCAAAATGTGGGATGTGCCAGCTGCCCTCATGCCATGCATTTCCTCTTTGGGGTAAAGCACACAGCGTGCTGACTGAAAAATTGATCCACCATCAGTGGTTTCCTGAAAGCCCTGGAAAACAGCTGAACTAATTCTGCTGCCTTTAATTTTGGGCATTTTGCAGGGATTAATTTGGGAGGTTTTGTTTTCCCTGGATCATCCTATCCTGTGTCAGAACTTCTCTCATGAAGCCACAATATCCAGCACACGGCCATGCTCAGTTTGGGTCACTACATTTGTTACTTTTACTAATTTTGCCACTTTTTAAACCCACTTACCAGCTACCTCTGGCCTTTATGGCCAAGAGCACTTGCCCAGCTTAAAGGAATTTATTCTTCTTCCACATGCAGCCCCTGTGCATATCCTGCACTGGAGCAGCATCCTCTCTGCTTCACCCCCAGAGGAAACACACCACACTCCATCCTTTGCAACTCAAAGCTGGATGGAGCCTGATGGGACCACCTGAATATTTGGGGACTATTTGGGCAAATCTGCCTGAATTCCATGTGGATTGCTCCAATGTGGGTTGCTCTCAGGCTCTAACACGCTCCCTCTTACCTTCTTTCTTACCCCATGCACAGGGATGGCACAGAGGTGGTTTAACCTGTCCCTGGAGGGTACAAACCACATTTCCAAACCCAGGGTGCAGCCAACAGCTCCAATGGGGGTGTTGGGTGGAGGCTGAAGCCCAGGGATGCTGGGGGAAGGCAGATCCCTCTGGATTTGAGGATATAAAACCCGATTGACTTCCCTGGTAGAGCTCACACTCTCCCTGCTCCAGGGCAGCTTTTTCAGTGAGAGCAAAGTGGAGTTTTGGAATCATCCAGCACAAACTGCCTAGATTAGAGTTTTACAAGAGGTTTCACTTTGCTCCTCAAATCCTACACCCAAAAGCAGTCTGCCAGGGCTGTGGTTCTCTTCCCAGGGGGTCTTTTTAGCTGACTGTGGAAAGGAATCAGAATCATGGAATGGTTTGGGTTGGAAGGGACCTTAAAGATCATCTCGTTCCAATCCCTTGTCATGGGCAGGGACACCTTCCACTAGACCAGGAATGGTGCTGGAGAAGAGAAGGGCATGGATAACTTTCCTTTAACCATGATTTTGGATGCATAATAGATAATAATACTCCAAGCATGACTCCTGCAGCCCTTCTCCTCTGCTCTTTTTCCCTCTGAAGACTAACACGGGCCCAGCTGTTTGTGCTCTGCCCTGTCTGTGCTGCCTGCTGAATGCTCTGTCCCCTCTCCAGCACACTCCAGCCCCCACGTGTGTCTCATGTGAGCAGATTTGAGCAGCCAGTTCTGTCAGGATCGCTGCTCCAGGGCTGGCTCCATGTCTGCCCTTCCAGCTGAGCAGGCACCTTCCCATGGCCACGGCAGGGGAGAAGCAGCAGCCTCGTGGCTCGCTGTCACCTTGCTCAGGAGCACTGGCCCCAGGACCCCTCAGACTCCTCCCACAGACACCACCTCTGCTCTCCGTCTGGCTGCTGGCTCCTGGGTGACTGAGCTGCTGTGTCCAGGCATTCTCTGAACTGCAGAGGGGTGCAGGGTCTCACGCTGGCCTCCCTGTCCGTCCTCACCAGGAGCTGCTGGCACTGCCAGCGGCGCAGTGCCCACACAGTGCCCCGAGCCCCCGGCGCGCGGCTTGGCTCGATCTGGCTGCGTCCAGGAGCCCGAGCCGGCGCTGATCCGCTCTTGCACCCTGTCCTGCAGACGGGGACCTGACGGACACGCTCAGCTGCCCGCGCTCCGCCGCCTCGGAGGCCAACGGCGGCAGGGCCGCGGCGAGGAGCCCCACGCAGCGCCACAACCCCTTCAACCAGGACAGGGCCGAGGCGCCGTCCTCCGCCGACACCACGCCGGTGCACGCGGCTTCCCGGGACAAGGCAGAGGCCACCCCCGAGGGAACGGACCAGTCCGAGAGCTGCACGGAGCTGGAGGTCATCAGGTAGGGACACAGCTGCTGGCCTTGGAGAGTGGTAGATGTTGAGGATGTGCCACCTCTTCTATCCCGGCGAGGACGGTCTCTGTGCTGCAGCCTTTATTCAGCCCCGTAGGGCTGAGCTGGGTCCCTTGGGCTGATTCCACATCACCCCCTTTCCCTGCCAGTGTGAGTCAGAGGGCTCAGAGTAATCCATGAGCGTTTATTTGGAGCTCTCTCCAGCTGGTGGCAGCTTTGCAGCAGCTCTGGGGCTTGTCTCCCATCCTGTTCCGCCTCCTGTTTGTCAGTGGGCTGTGGCCAAACCTGTCGTAGGAGATGCCTCTGCAGAGCTTCTGGCTGGGGTTTGGGTGTTTGACTCCTGCAGGGGAGACCCCCAAGGGATCCCTCAGAGCCCTCAATCCAGACAAAGAGCTCAAGGCTCTGTCTGCTCACACCCAGCGATGGGGACTCCCCAAACCTGCCCAGCAGGGCTGTGCTGGAGCAGAGGAGCTGGGTTTTACACATCATCCCGCATGGGACACACAGGGAAGGGGAACACTGGGCTTGCTTCCCAAACAGGGGTGACCTGGCAGCAGTTTGGGTGCTGTGGGTGCCAGAACACTTCTGTAGCACATCCTGGTGTGCTCCAACCTGCATCTCCATCTCCTTGCAGGTGGGGACACGGCATTGTCACCTCCAGAAACCTCCTCCCTTCCCAGCTTCTTGATCTCAACCAGGGATTTCTCCCACATCACTTCAGCGCCACAACCATTTGTAATCTCTTTACAGCTGAAAAAAAGCCAAAGGTTCTGTGTCAGCAGTGACACCTCTTTTTGGGATAGGTAGGAGAAAGTGCCCATTTTGTCTTATGAAAACTGGCACAGAGATGGGGGCTCTACATGGCTGCACACTGAGTAATGTTCCTGATTAGAAGGATTTCTCTGCAATAGGGAAAATTACGAAGGAATGTTGTTGGACCCCCGTGCGTATTGCAGAGTCTAAACAGGCACAGTGGGTGACGCTCTTCTCTCCCACAGGTTAGCCAAGAAGAAGAAGACAGGCAAGAAGAAGAAGGTGAAGCCTGAGGAGGCGGTGAACAACCCGGCGCCCGCAGCGCCCGAGGCCAGCGGGGACAGCGGCGTGAACGGGCTCAGCGACAGGGAGGAGCCACCGAGGGACGGGGAGGGGGACAGGGAGGAGCCGCCGAGGGACGGGGGCTCCGCTGCCCCGGGCGGGCCGGAGGAGGGCGGGGAGCGCGCTGCCCTTGGCCCGCTGGCCCTGCGCATCCCCGAGATGAAGGACACGTCCATGGAGAGCGTGGGGCAGCCCCTGAGCAAGGTCATGGACAGGCTCAACGGGCAGCTGGACCCCGGGGGCTGGAACGCCGCCCTGGAGCCCCCCGGGCAGCCCTTTCGGACCGGCACGCCAGGGGAGACCCCGGATGGATCGTCCTCTGGCGACTTTAGCGAGGGGATTTCAGCCCCCATGGACTTCTACCGATTTACCGTCGAGAGTCCAAACGCTGCTGCACCAGGTGGTGGCCACCATGACCCTCCAGGGCCTGGCCAACCGCCACATGTTTCTGGTAGCCCTGAGGCTCCTGAAGAAGAAGAAAGCAGAGAGGGAGAAGCAGTTGGGGCAGTAGAGTCTGAAAGGGCGAGTGATGAACTTGAAACTAGCCAGACAGAAACCACCAACCCACAGGCTCTCTGTGAGCCCAAGAAGGAGCAGCCCAGCCCTTCCCCGAGCAGCGCTGAGGACTCTGGGGTGGAGGAAGGGCAGGGCAGCCCCTCAGAGCTGACCCATCCCTCCGAGTTCAGGTGAGGATGGGTTTGCTCAACAGGGAGAGCATCTTCGAAACAATCTTGAGCTCAAGTTGATGCCTTTCCCTTTGTCCTCGGTTTGGGGGGCAAAGCCCATCCTTCTCCAGGATGAAGAGGAGGCACAGGGTCAGGAAGAGAAGGTCTTGGGGAGCTAACAAGTGCCCAAATCATGGATATGTTCAATGAGGAAGGGGATTGCCCTTCCTGGATTCACCCAGCCTCACATCCATGTCCATCCTCTGCTGTCTCTCTCCGCAGGGTGGATAACAACCATCTCCTCCTGCTGATGATCCACGTCTTTCGGGAGAATGAGGAGCAGTTGTTCAGGGTAAGGGGTCTCCATCAATTAAAGATCAGCTCTGTGGCCAAGGGGTCTCCATCAATTAAAGATCAGCTCTGTGCCTGCATCAGCCCAGGGCTGAGAGCTCCTTTCTTTCCATGCAGATGATCCGAATGAGCACGGGGCACATGGAAGGGAACCTGCAGCTGATCTACGTCCTGCTGACAGATTGCTACGTGTACCTGATCCGGAAAGGTATCTCATCCCGACAGCCCCTGGGCTCAGTGGCAGGGAGGGAGGCTCCATCCATGGCCTGTCCATGGATTAGGCCATCATTGCCTTCACTGCCAGTTCCCTTGAGTCCCGTGGTCAGAGTAGGGAGCTCAGATTGACTTGTCCCCCAGGAGCCCTGGGACACGTGTCCCATGGCTCTGTGCTGCTTGGGCCATGGCTCGGTTTGCAGGTGTGTCACTGCTGCTGCTGCAGAGGGGGTGCTGTGCCCCCCTTCATGTTGCTCTCTGTGTCTGTGCCAGGGGCAGCAGAGAAGCCGTACATGGTGGAGGAGGCTGTATCCTACAACGAGCTGGATTACATCTCGGTGAGCCCGGCCGGGGGCAGCTCTCACCTGTGCAGGGCTGAGGGTGTGTTTGTGTCCGTGGGGAGTGTTCTGGGCAGTGAACCTTTGAGACTGGGAGAGTTGGCAGTGATGCTCCTTCCAGTGCCACCTCTGTGGGTGCCCATGTCTTTGCATGGGCAGCAGAGTGACCACTGACCCTCTCCCTGGGGCCAGAAGCCCGGTCAGCCCTGCTGTTGCCCCTCATCCTGTGGCTGCTTCCCTAACCATTGCTGTGTGGCACAGGTTGGGCTGGATCAGCAGACGGTGACCCTGGTGTGCACCAACCGGAGGAAGCAGTTCCTGCTGGACACTGCCGACGTGGCTCTCACCGAGTGAGTGGGGAACTGGAGCACAGAACTACAGAATTCTTGGACTTGGGGACAGTGGGAGACTCCAGAGACAGCCCTTCATGGCAGTCCTGCCACCCGTGAGGGGGTTGGGGGCTGGTTTGATGCCACTGGCTGAACCCAGCTGACAGCTGGAAATGCCTCAGGCATGGATATAACCAAAGTATCTTCCCTGGATCAAGAGTTACTCCATCCCTCAGTCTGAGCTTTGGGGCTCTGAGCAATGCAGACCATGTGTCACTTGTGTCACTTGGCATGGGTAGGTATGAGCTCCAAGGCATGTCCCAGGTCTCTGTGTGTGCTGGCAGCTCAGGGAGGTGACCATCAAGCCATACTGGGATCTGTGCTAGGATGAGTGACCACCTTCGGGTGTCACCCGTCTCCTTTCTGGAGTTCAGACTTTGCAGCCTCCCATCACCTTTGGTCTGTCAGTTGATTTTGCAACTGTTGGGTCTGGAAGACCAGAGGCTCACGGTTAAGGGGAGCCCCTTGGGCACCAGAGTGTAAGAGGGAGATGAGGGGCTGTTTGCCCCAGCCTTGTCAGAGATCTCTGCCTCCCTCTCAGGTTCTTCCTGGTCTCCTTGAAGTCAGCCATGATCAAAGGGTGCCGGGAGCCTCCTTATCCCAGTATCCTCACGGATGCCACCATGGAGAAACTGGCACTTGCCAAGTTTGTGGCACAGGAGTCCAAGTGTGAGGTGAGTTTGGATATCACCACCATCACTGCAGGTGACAAAGGCTCACAGGAGACTCCCTTGACTTCTGGTTCTTACAGGCCTGCAACGTGGTTGTGCGTTTCTACGGCCTCGTTCACTGGGAGGACCCCATGGATGAGGCGCTGGGACCCTCCAGCAGCAGCTGCTCCTCTGCGGAACACGCCGTCACCAAGGATGGCATCCTGCACTACAAGGCAGGCACCTCCTACCTGGGCAAGGAGCAGTGGAAGCCCTGCTTCGTGGTGCTCAGGTGGGCACTGGGGCTGTGGGGCAGGGCTGGGGTCAGACTCCCCAGGCTCTTGGGAGAAGGTGCTGGGAGCAGTTTGCTGCCCAAGAGTGCCTGGGAGGTGGAGAGGACTCATCTTGCCACCTAATGGAGCCAAGCCACTGGTTTGGTGGCTAAAGCCACAGTTTGTGGGTGCCCAGCAGCAGGAATGTGACCCCACAGAGCTGCATGGGTGGAGGGCAGGGCAGGGGTGGCTGTGGGATCAAAGGCAGAGGGTACCAGAGCTGGGCTGACTCCAGTTACCCCCTCTCTCATCTCCCCAAACGGCAGCAATGGGATCTTGTACCAGTACCCCGATCGCACGGACGTCACCCCTCTGCTCTCCATCAACATGGGGTGAGTGGCTGGTAGGACATGGCACCCAGACTCCATGGGGATCTGGGGAGCAGGAGCTACTTGGGATGTCCAGGAGGGGCTCCTGCTGGATCATGGCTTGGTCCATACTGCAGGAATCCTGGCTGCTCCTGCCTAGGGGCAGGTGCCCATTAGTTTTGGCTCCGGTGCATGCCACTGGAAATAGGCTCATTTCCTTCCTTGGAAGGGGCCTTGGCCTCTGAAGGGTGATGCATCCCTCCAAGAGCCCTGCTGGGAGACCCACTGTGCTCAACTCCAGCTCTCCTGCAATGTGAAGAGCCTGGAGATGGTCCTTGGAGCAATCCCAGGGGATGTCACAGATGGGAAATGAGTGTTTGTTGGGAGCAGGGGTGAGGTGCTGCTCGGGGGGGCAGTCGGAGGCTCTTCTCAGGCTCGTGCTGGCCCATCCATCCCGCTCATCTCCATCCTCCCCCTCTCTCCCAGCGGCGAGCAGTGCGGGGGATGCCGGCGTTCCAACACCACCGACCGGCCCCACTCCTTCCAGGTGATCCTGACGGACCGGCCCTCCCTGGAGCTGAGCGCTGAGAACGAGGAGGACATGGCAGACTGGATGCAGTACTTCTGCCAGGCTGTCTCCAAAGGGGTGAGCTGGGGACAGGCCCAGGGCGTGGGTGCTTCGGCCTCCTCCTTTGCCCAGAGCCCCTTTGGCGCTGCTGAAGGGAGCAGGAATGTCTGTCAGGATGGAGCAGGCAGCTTTATCCTGGGCAAGGAGGGTTTCCCCACAGGGCACCCCATGGAGATGGGGCTCCATCATGCCAGGTTTACCCCCCTTCCCCACCCCATGCAGGTGATCCCCCAGGGTGTTGCCCCGACGCCGTGCGTTCCCTGCTGCCTGGTGCTGACGGATGAGAAGGCTTTCACGTGCCACGAGGACTGCCAGACCAGCTTCTTCCGCTCGCTGGGCACCGCGGAGCTGACCGACATCACCGCTGTCTCCACGGAGGCTGGCAAGGAGTACTGCATCCTGGTGAGGGCACGGCTTTGGGACCTGCTGGCCCGGGGCTGGGTGAGCACCCAGTGCTGACACCTGGCCTCTCTCTTGGTGTTTAGGAGTTTGCTCAGGACAGCAAGGAGTTCCTGCCCCCCTGGGTCCTTTATTTTAGTTGCACTACGGAACTGGAGAGGTTCCTGTCAGCACTGAACGTCGCGTGGAGGAACATCTACCAGGTGAGCATGTGGGGCTGCCTCACACCCTCATTGAGTGAGGGGGAGCAGAGGGATAAATTTGTCTCTGGAGGGTGAACCCAGATTTCCCACAAAGAGCAGGAGAGCCAGGGAGTTCCTCTGGCTCCATATAATCACAGGATGTGGGATTTAGAGGCTGGCAAGACAAGCCATGAGCACCCAGTGCTGGCAAGGGGAGTGGGAGGAATGTGGGTCAGCCCCGCTGTCACCATTTCCATGACACAGGCACCTTGCCCATGTGGGTTTGAGGTGGTTTTACAGCGAGAGGGAGAAGTGACTGCTGTCTGTTCCCCTCCTGCCACCCCACACCCATGTTTCAGGTTGATCTTCAGCACAAGGCCATTCTGGATGCTGCTGTGAAGAAGAAATGTGAGGATGCCCAGAGCCTCATCGACAGCGCCTGGCAGCGCAGTGACAGCCTCTGCCGGGGACGGGCCGAGCGGGACCCCTGGTGTTAACCCTGCCCAGGGGAGGACAGCTCACAGGAGCCCATTTTTGGGGATCAGGGCCTGTATCTGGCAGCTGGCACCCCAAACCCTCCTGCCATCGCTTGGTCCCCACCAGGGCCGTGCCTGCAGCGTGGACCCCGCGCTCTCCACCGAGCCAAGGACATCCAGCATGGTTTGGGGAGCAGCCAGACACTTCACCACCTGCTCCTTCCTCCTTGTCCAGCTGCCACGGGGCAAATAATTTGCCTTTCACAGAATAGTGTCCCAGTAGTAGTGAGGGAGAGGGTGGGAGCGGGGTGTGCTGGGACACAGAGCATCCCCGTTCTGGTGGGGAGCAGGACTGAGGACTTGTTCATTTTCGAACAGGGTCAGGGAGAGGCGGGAACACTCAATCGCTACCGTGCATGTTTTGTTGCTCATACAATCACCGCTGTGTTGGGAGGAGGAGTCGGCACCGCCCCGCCTCCTCCAGGAGAGCTCGCCCGGGCCTCCGGACTCCACTGAAGCACTCTCAGCCTGTCCAGGAGATTTGAGGCTAAGGAAGAAGGAACAAGGCCAAATCTTTGGCTTAAACATGGTTTTAGGAGATCTCAGCAGCCGGTTCGTGGTTTTAATGCTGACCCTGTGCACTGGGGGGAAGAGATGGAGTCCCACGTTCTTCAGGTGTCCTGAGGGACATTGTCATGTGGCTGCCACCAAACATGTCCCCATCTCAGCTCACTGCATCTGAGGACAGCAAGGACCCATTGCCACTTGCGCTCCACAACGAGCACTTTGGGGCACAACCCCAGCTTTTAAATAATATTAATAACAATAATAATAACCTGGAGACCTTCTCATGTAATATAAGTTCACGGGGCCTTTTTCTGGGAGGAAAAATACGTGACTGAATGTATATGTACATACATTTGCTTCCTTTCCCCCCTCCCCAAATAAACAGACCTTGGTAACTCAGCCTTGGCCCCACGCCAGATTCTGCCACTGGGGCTGCAGCTCCTCCTGCAGTCACTTTGGGGCCTGTGGGACGGCTCTGGGCAGGCAGAGGGGGGATTTGGATGAAAAGAGGGGAGGACGTGCACCTCGAGCTCCTCAACAGCATTAACCTTGTGGTGGGACAAGTTTGTGGCTTCAACTGGGAATTACCCATCAGGACACAGAGTCTTCATGCTTTGTCCTTGCTTATCCCTGGATCCAGGAGACATTCCCAGTCCCTTAGATCCAGGAGATCTAGTCCAGTCTAGACAATAAAGAAACAGCCATGGATGATGCATGGGGTCAGCCCCCATCATCACCCACTGTCCCTGTAAACCCTCCTTGACTTCTGACATCGAAGCGAAAGTGTTGGGGGATACTGGGACAGCCACTGGCAGGGGAGGAGTCTGGGATACGGGGGGGTTCGCACGTCCTGCCCCTCAGTAACCACCGCAGTGCCTCGGCCATGGGGGCACCAGGGGGTCCCTGCGGAGACCTAAAATTAGGAATCCACGGCGGGGGGCGGGACACCGACATCCCCACCTCCCGCAGCATTTTTCCGCGGGAAGCTCCAATTTCAAAGCACCGGGAGAGGCGGGCGAGACCCTCTGCAAGTCCCCCCCGCACCGCAGCCACAAGCGCAGCGAGTTTTACAGTCCTCATCCTCCTCCCCAGGCTGGCTGGGGCGGGGGGTGACTGCGTGCGGCCCCCAAAATTCCTCTCCCTCCGTTTCTGTTCCAGTGTTACCCGCCCTTTTTTTTGCCTGCTTTTCCCTATTTGCGCCGGGGCAGCACCATCACGTGAGACCGGGCCCGGCTGGACGCGGCTGCCGGGGGCGCGCCGGTGCCGGGGGGGGCCGGACACGCA
>VYZP01001923.1:82009-106841 GCA_013400635.1 Hypocryptadius cinnamomeus | reverse complement strand
TTGGGGGGGGGGGTTGGTTTGCAGGAGGCGGCGCTCGCTCGCTCTCGCTCCCCCCGGATTTTTTTTCCCTGCGGTTGTTTTGGGAGGTGGAGCCTGGGGCCACCCCCACGGGCAGGTGCCGGATGGCGGCGGGGACCCTCGCCCCCCGCCCTCCCGACTCCCTGCAGGAATTCCAGTACCCCCCCCAAAACAGCCCCCCGGCCGGGGGGGTGCCCCCGGCCACCGACCTGGTGCTGGGGGCCACGGCCGGCTGCTTGGCCTGCTTCCTCACCAACCCGCTGGAGGTGGTGAAGACGCGGCTGCAGCTGCAGGGCGAGCTGCAGCCCCCGGGCACGTACCCCCGGCCCTACCGCGGGGTGCTGCGGGCGGCCGTGGCCGTGTGCCGGGCGGACGGGCTGCGGGGGCTGCAGAAGGGGCTGGCGGCCGGGCTGCTCTACCAGGGGCTCATGAACGGCGTCCGCTTCTACTGCTATTCCCACGCCGAGGACGCCGGCTGGACCGGGTATCCCGGCGGGACCGTGGCCGCCGGGGCCGTGGCCGGGGCGGTGGGAGCCATCGTGGGCAGCCCCGCATATCTGGTGAGTGCTGGTCCGCCCCAAAGGCCGTGGGGTGTGGAGGGGGGTGTTTTGGGGACCCCCCCAAAAGGTTCGGCATCTTGCTTGCATCCTATAAACACTGGCTTGGTGCATTCTCTCTTCCCCTGCTTCGCTTCATGCCCCCCACCCTCCCCCCCCAAAACGTGGGGCTGCACTGTGCATGCTGTCCCCCTGCTTTCTCCCCCAAATCCCCCTCAGGAAACCAGCAGAGAACTCCCCCATAATGACCCCAAAAGAAATTGTGTGAGTTTCCCCCCCTCCTATTTTAGAGGGTTTCCCTGGTTTTTTGGGGTTGCAGAGCTCCAGCAATGGGTGTTTGCAGGGTCCCTTTGCCCTGGGAGAGAGGGGTAAAAGGAACGGGATTCAAAGTCTGGAGTTACCACTTGGCCACTCAGCTGTGTCCCCCACGTCTGTCAGAGGGGCTGAAACTTCCCCTCAAAATCTGCCAAGAAAATGAGGGGACCATGGCCGGTCCCAGCGGGGGCATTGGAGGGTTTTGTCACCTGGCATTGTCCCCTCCAAGGTCAAGACCCACCTCCAAGCCCAGACACTGTCGGCCATGGCCGTGGGCCACCAGCACAACCATGAGGTGAGTGGGGACAAGGTTGGGGTGGGGGGACACAGAGGGTTTGGTGGCACCTTGTCCGTGCACGCTCTGGGCCCCAGCAGGGACCATGCTATTTTGGTCAGCAGGAATTTAAAGCTGTTGTTTTGCTGCTTGGCCCCGTAATGATGCTAAAAATAACAGTGCAAGAACAGAGGGGGTGTGACAGGCACGTGGGGCTGCGATACCGAATCCGGAGAATCCAGACCCCCTGAGATCTCTCCAAAGCCAACAGTGCCTTGGTGTCACCAAGGGCCAGCAGGGGTGGAATATTTTGCCAGGGTTTGGGATATTTTGCCAGGTGGGATGCACCATTCCCATTTTTCCCATTTTCCCCAATTTCCTCTCTTCCCCAGAGCATCTCTGGCGCTTTCAAAAGCATCTACCAGCAGCACGGGGTGGCGGGGCTGTGGCGGGGGGTGACGGGCGCCGTGCCCCGCGTGGGCGTGGGCTCGGCCGTGCAGCTCGCCACCTTCGCCTCCGCCAAGGACTGGGTCTGCGAGCGCCAGGTGAGCGGGATGTGTGCCGGATCCGGCCGCCACCGGCCCCCCGTGCTCCCTTGCATTGTTGGGAAGAGCTGATGCCGGCGCTTCCCGCAGTGGTTCAGGAAGGGCAGCTGGGCGGCCGTGCTGGCGGGGGGCATGGTGAGTGGTGTGGCTGTGGCTGTGACAATGACACCTTTTGACGTGATCAGCACGCGTCTCTACAACCAGCCGGTGGACGCCGATGGCACGGTAAGGCTATTCCGGATACGGCACAGGGGACACACGGCTTTTCCCATCCGGCAGGGGTGCAGAGCTGGCTCCTCTCTCCCCAGGGCAAGCTCTACCGAGGTTTTTTGGATTGTATCCTGCAAATCTCCAGCAAAGAGGGGCTGCTGGGCTTGTACAAGGGCATCGGCGCCGTCTACCTCCGCCTCGGCCCCCACACCGTCCTCAGCCTCTTCTTTTGGGACAAGCTCAGGAACATGGTTCAGCACTAGCAGCCCCCAGGGCTGTAGGACAGACTCCTGCCACCACCATCGATGTTAATAAAGAGGTTTTTCTATTTTTGGTGTTGTCTTGGGGTCTTTGGGGTGGTGCAGATGGGGGGGCAGGACCTGAAATGCTGGGATGCCTCAGGGTGGAGAGGAGAACGGCAATGCCGGCGTGGGGGGAGGTGAAAGGTGCTGGTGGTCCCTGAGCCCCTCCATGTGCATCACATCCCTGTTCTCCTAATTTTCACCTCCAAGGGGCAGCTGGAGTTCATCTTGTCTTGGCCGGGGCTCCAGCTGCCCTGGCTTGCCCCAATAATGATTTACTAGCCGGGGGCAGCCACTCCCCGCCTCCACCCCGCGGACCTTGGAGCCGGGGCCTGGCTACACTGTGGCTCCTCTCTATCGAAAATGTTTTCCGTGGGGTCCTGGCTCCCGGCGTTGCCCGGGATGGCGTGGGGCTGGGCACTGCTGGATGCGCTCCTGCAAGGTGAGATCCCCGAGGGTGGCGTGGGGACAGCCCAGGGGACACCAGTGACCCACTGCTGCCTTTCCCCGCAGGGCTGGTGGGTGCCTGCGCAGTCTCGGTGCTCTGCAGCCTCCTGAAGGTTTATCTCTACATCCAGTGTGCGAAGTAAGCGCCAGCCCTTTGTCCCCTCCGGGGGGGAAGGCTGTTTTTGGGGATCTGATTTTGGGATCTGCTGTTGGGCCGTGGCTCTTGGCACCGAGGGGTGCAGGGCAGGGGCTGCAGCCTCTGCTGCACAGCACAGAGGGGGATGTCACTAAGGCTTGTCACCCTGTTGTGGGTGACATCCCCCCTGCTGTCCCCAGCGACCCCGAGAGGCAGGCGGAGAAGGAGGCGATCGCGGCGCGGCGGCCGCTGCTGGAGCCGCTGCACGTGCTGGTGCTGACCGCTGTCCTGGCCCTGGTGGGCTCCCGCGTGGCCGCGCTGGTGGTGCTGGAGTTCTCCCTGCGCGCCGTCTCCACCATCCTCTCCCTCGGCAAGGTGAGACGGCATGGGGGAAACTGAGGCACGGTGGGTGGGGTACGGTGTGGATGGAGCTGGGAAACTGGGGGCTTGTTCAGCACCCAGTGGAGGGGCTGTGGGTGGAGGGGGCCATGGGTCCCTCTGCACCACAGCCAGGTGTCCCCAGGTGGGGACAGGAGGCCAAGTGGGCACCGGCCCAGGGCAGTGCCTGTCCCCTGTGCTGGCACTGCTGGGACACCTCCATTTCTGGGACAGTTCTGGGACCTCTGTGGCGAGGACACTGAGGGGATGGAGCATGTCCAGAGATGGAAACAGAGCTGGGGAAGGGGCTGGAGCACCAGGAGGGGCTGAGGAGCAGGGAAAGGGGCTCAGCCTGGAGAAAAGGAGGCTCAGGAGGGACCTTCTGGCTCTGCACAACTCCCTGACAGGAAGGGACAGCCAGGGGAGTCGGGCTGTGCTCCCAGGGAACAGGGACAGGAGGAGAGGGAACGGCCTCAGGTTGGGCCAGGGAAGGTTTAGATTGGATATTGGGAAAAATCCTTCGTGGGAAGGGTTCTCAGGCACAGGCTACCTAGGGCAGTGCTGGAGTCATGGTCCTGGGGAGGATTCAACAAGTGTTTGGAAGAGGCACTTGGGGACATGATTAGAGGTGAACTCTGCAGTGCTGGGGGAACGGTTGGGCTCATTATCTTGGAGGTCTTTTCCAGCCTCCCCTATTCCATGATTCCATGACCCCCCACCCCGCTGCTTTGCAGGGCGCCCACAGCAGCCAGCTCTACCTGCTGTGCCAGTACTCGCTGGGCTGCGGGGTGTCCTGCGGCCTCACCTTCCTGCTGGAGGGGGCTCCGCACCGCAGCTGCAACCTGGCGCTGGCGGCGGGGCTGGCGGGGCTGCTGGCGCTGCACGCCCGGCGCCTGGCCCGGCACGTCTGCGCCCTGTACGAGCTGCACAGCCGGCAGCGCTACTGCGGCGTCTGCATCCTGCTGCTGGCCGCGGGGCACGGCATCCCGCGCCTGCTGCGCAACGCCCTGGCCCTCACCTTCGCCGTGGCCGACCTGGCCGCCGTGCAGCTCATCAACCGCGACTTCCTCTCCACGGGCGAGGCCGTGCGCTTCTGGACCCCGCTGAGCATCTGCTACACCCTGCTGGTGGTCTACATGCAGGGTGGGTGGGGCTGGCCCAGCACGGGGGGCTCTGAGGGGCGTGTTGGGGGTGCAGTGGGGGTATGTGGGATGTACTCGGGGTGTGTGGGGCCACCTGGGGCTGTATAGGGGCAGATGGGGGGGTTCTGGGGGTATATGCAGAGTATATGGGATGTGCAGGGGGTACGTAGGTGGTACATATACCTATGCAGGTGGTATATATACCTATACAGCCCCAGGCTGGGGGTGTATAGGGGTCTATGGGGCATCCTGGGGGTCTGTAGTGGGTATATGTTACATTCTGGGGGTATATGGGGTGTCCTGGAGGTCTGTGAGGTGTATATGGTACATTCTGGGGGTTATAGGGGTATGTGGGGCATCCTGGGGGTCTGTAGGGGGTATATGGTACATTCTGGGGGTGTATAGGGGTATGTGGGGTGTCCTGGGGGTCTGTAGGGGGTGTGTATACCTATCTCAGGTGTACACAGAGGGTACTGGGGTGTACAGAGAGTACATGGGGTGTTCTGGGGGTGTATAGGGGCTACATGGGCTATACGTGAAGCCACCCCATGCTTGGTGTCCCCACTGTGGGGCTGCGGAGGTCCCAGTGTCCCCGCGGTGGCTCCCCAATACCGTGTCCTCACAGAGGAGTCCCGGCATAGCACGGGCAGGGGGCCGGCGTTCCGGACCATCGTGGTGCGGATGGGCGGCCTCTTCATCCTCCTCCTCACCGTGGGCCGATGGACGGACATCCTGCACGTCTTCGTGTCGCTGCTGGGGGAGCTCTGGTGCCTGCTCCGCTCCGGGGTGCTGCTGGAGTCCTGCTGCAGGCAGGTGAGAGCGGGGAAACCCCCGTGCCACGGGGTGAGGGCTGGCTGCAGCCCCGGGGCCACGGTGAGAGACCTTTGGGCTCCTCTCTTCCATCCCGCACAGGATTCTGCCCCGCAGCCTGCCGTGGACAGTCTGTCGGGATCCGGATCGGAGGAGACGTCCCGATGAGCCGCGGGGTGGAACCGGACAGCAGAAACTCAGGGTGGCTTCACTGGGCACCCCAGAATCCCCCAGCACACATCCCCCATGGGGACTAAGGAAAAAAGGGCTCCTGGAAGGCGTCCAACCCCATCCCATGGGATGGAGGAGGTTGGGGGAAGGCTCGCGTTGCCCCTGGTTTTTGGGGGGACGCCGTGAGGTTGCAGCACTGCTGGGGTTTGTTCTCTGGTCCCAGTGAGACTGCGGGATGCTGATGGATGTCCCATCGTTGCTGGCAGCTGGGCCACACTGTCAGGGGCCTCCAGGGGGTTATAAATCTGAGAAAATAAAGTTTTTTTTCCAGCAAAATCCATGGGCAGAGCAAGCTGGGGTCCCATTGTGCTGAAAAGGCACTTGGGATATTGGCGGTGCAGCTTTTTGAGGGAGGTGGGTAGAATTTCTCCTTGGGAAGGGAAACTGAGGCACAGAGTGGGGTGACCCTCTGGCTGGGAGGTGCCCCCATGCCTCAGTTTCCCCCTGCTTGCAGCCTGCTGTGCTGTGCCAAGGGACAACAGGCCCTGTGAAGCTGGGGTGCAGTGTGGGGAGGGGGGGTTCTGGCTCCTGAGCATGGACCCCCAGTGCAGGGATAGGGGGGAGCAGGAGGGGGTCTGGGGGCGTTCAGAACACCGGGAACTCTATAGGGATTTATGGGGCATGCTGGGGCTCTAGGGGGGCACATGGATGTCCTGGGGGGGCACAGAAGAAATATGGGGTATTTTGGGGATGGAGCTGTATGGGGGTAACTGGGGCTGTGCTGGAGGATAGGGGTTATCCTGGGGGTATATGGAGGTATTACAGCTGTACTGGGGTACACAGGCACCCCGGGGGTGTATGGGGGGCTCACGGGGCACCCCTTGGGGTTGGGTGCCCTGAGGGTGTGTAGGGCTCTCAGGGGGTCCATGGGAAAACCTGGGAGGGGGTAATCCCAGAGCATGTAGGGCACCCACGGGGCCATGGGTCACCCTGGGGTAGATGGGACACCCATGGAGCACTTTGGGGAGCGTGGGGCAGTCGGGGGGTGAATGGGGCACCCTAAGGACACGTGCCCCCCTCTTCCTCCGCCCGGGGCTGTGGGGCAGGCAGGGGGGAGGAGGAAGAGAGGTGGAAGAGGAGGAGGAGGAGGGAGGAAGGGGCGGTGATGCCGGGCGGCTCTGCCTTCCCGCTGCCCCCGCCGCGCCCGCGGAGCGCACGGAGGGACCCGCACCGGCTCCCCAGGTAGGGGACAGGGACGGGGACAGGGTCACCCCCCGAGAGGCTGCAGGGCCACCTCCGGGCAGGCGACACCCTCCTCCCCGGCAGAGAACCTCGCCCGCAAGGTACGATCGCCCCAGGTAGGGAACAGGGGCCACCCTCAGGTAGGGACCACCCCAGGTGTGGGATTGGGACGCCCCTCCAGGAGGGGACAGGGGACACCCCAGTATGGGACACGGGACCTCCCACGTGATGGGGTAAGAACCGCAGTCATCCTGGGATGAGACAAGGGGACCAAGAGCCACCCCCAAGGAGAGGATCGGGGACTCTCCCAGGGAGGGAATGGGGGCTCCCAGGCAGGGGGACACGGTGGGGCCACCGCTCCATAGGGGACGGGGCACTGCCAGGTAGGGGACAGGGACGTGGGGCTGCACGGTGGGACACGGGATGCCGGGGGGCTGCAAGGCCACCCCCAGGTGGGGGACAAGAGGACAGTGGGACCACTCGGGGTGGGGGAAGATGGGACACCAAGTGTCGTGTACCCCCATCCCATCCCATCCCTTTTTCCTTGGGCGTCCTCAGAGCACCCTCTGAGAGGTCCCTGGGGCAGGGGACAGAGTTGAGGTGTAGCTCTAGAGGGCTGTGTCCCATCCCAGTTTTGGGGGTTGTGGGGATACCCCATAAGTGGCCCTATCCCCTCAATCCCACCTGAGCTTCCATCCCAGGAGATTTCAGGGAAACCAAGGGGGTTCCTTTCCAGTGTGGCCTCGGCCACCCCAAACCAGGATGGAGCTGCATGGGGAGGGGGGACCCCTATTAATGCACCCCTCGAGCCTCGACCGCCCCGATGGCCCCGGGCCGGGGGATCTGGGGGGAGCCGCCACGGGGCCGCCGGGATCCCGTCAGCCCCGGCACAAAGAGGAATGCGATGAGCACATGGTTCCCATTAACCCCGGAGAATTTTTTTTTCTTTTTTAGGCTGTCGGTTTTTTGGTTTTTTCGTGGGGTTTTTTTGTTGTTTTTTTGTTTTTAATGATTGTTCTTTTCTTTTCCCCCCCAGTGTTCCACAGCTCTGCTGGGGAGGAGGAAAAGCGGCGGCTCCGGCGGGTGAGGAGCTGGGCGAAGGCCGGTAGTGCCGGTAGCCGGCGGGGAGGGAGGGAAAGAGGGAGCGAAGTGCTCCGGGTTCTTTTTCCTCTTTAATCCCTTCCCTGCTTGAGTCAGAGGCTGAAGTCACCGGCAGGAATACCACAAAGCTTTTTGCCCACCTCGGGGAGTCTGTCTGCCCCTCAAAGGATGTGCTGACCCCCATGAGTGGGATTTTGGGGGAGCAGAACCGCATGAGACCGGGAACTCATCACACAGGTATTTTTCAAGCTGCTGATTCACCTTAGGGATGAATTCTGCTTCACCAACACGGCACCCTGACTAAAGCCTCACGGTCCTCCCCGCCCCAGTCTATTCCATTTGGGAAGGGGAAGCTTCGCCCCAGCTGCTTTTCCCCTTGGGAAGTTGGATAAACAGCCCTTTTCCTTCCTGAGCAGGGTTTCTGGGGGTCGGGTGCATCCTGCCTGTGCTGCCGGGTGCTGCTCAGGGGACGTGTCAGTGTCGGGGACATGGTGATTCACAGCGCCACACCTCAGTTTTCCCACCTGGAAAAATAAAAGGGGGGATGTGCAGAGCTGGAAGTGATTAGCAGGGAATTGGAGGTAAGGAGGGAGGGCGTGGGGATGTAGAAAGATTTCAAAAAAGGGGTTGCAAAAGTAAAATCCTTAGCAGCCCTGTGTTTTAAAAGGAAAGGTAGGTACTTCCTGCTGCCCATGGGGAGTTTAATCCCAGGTGGGTGGGAGCAATAAGAGGAAATACAGGGGATGCAAATGCTTATGAAAAAGTGGGATTTGGCCACAGAGGTGTGCAAACGGGAGCTATCAGCTGCTGCCTCACCAGGACTCTGTACCCTGTGTCCTCCCAGGCATGAGACCATTTACTGCTGTGACGTGGGACTGAAAGCTCGTTCCTTCTCCCTTTCCGGGAGGAGGAAGGCGGGTTGATGCCGAAGGGCAGCACAGCTGAAGGAGCTACCACTGTGCCTGCGAGTTTTACTCTCTTTCTTTCTTATTTTCCCTAGAATCAACCCCTGATCCAGCCCTTCCATGACTTCAGCGATGTTGCCAGGGAAAGCAGAGAAAAGAATCGCTTCATCCATCTTCATCACCCTTGTGCCACCACGGAGGGATGTGGCCACCAAGGAGAAAACCCAACGGGAACTGCAGCCAGGTGGTGCTGAGGTCCCTGGCACCCATCAGCCCCAGATCCTGCTGTCACCCCCCACATTGCCCAACGGAGGTGAGGGGTGTCCATGGGGGTTGGAGCAGTGTGGAAGGATGGTGATGGGGCTGAGGAGGCTGTGGAGATGCTTTGCTAAAGGATCCACATGCGGAAGAGGATGTGGGGGTATTTTTTAGGGGGCTATTCCCCAAATCCCTGCACACATCCCGGCATGGATCCGGCTCCTTGGGGACGGGCTGTGTTTGCTCTCCATTGCTGGATGCTTATCAGTGCTGTTTGTCCCCTCCTGCTTCAGTGGCGTTTGCTTTTGGGGCAGGTCAGCGAGCGCTGCTGCAAAGCTGTTGGGTGTTATTGTGACAGGGCGTTATCATGATGGGATGTTACTGGACATTATTGATCCCCTGAACCCCCCACATCTGTCTGTTGCTGCAGAAACCCACCCGGTGGCCCCTGTACCTACATCCCCACCAGTCCTGCCCCTTTCTGAAGTGCCCCAGCCCTTGTCTGTGGAGCCATTGGGTCTGGCACTGCAGCAACTGGACCTTGCAGCACCCGCCACCCTCCAGGTGAGCATAACAGAGTGCAGTCCCCCCAGTGCCTCAGTTTCCCCACCTGCAGGGTATAACTAACATGGCTTTGCTCTTCCCCACTTGCCAGGCCCCTTCCACCTTCCCTGCTGAATTGAAGCCACCCACATTTTCCCAGGAGCAAGCAGGCAAGCGGCAGTGGCAGGATGTGAATGGTGACCCGGGGAGGGACAGCTCCAGAGGTAAGGGAGACCCAGCTGTGCATGGGCTCATCCCCACTTAGGGAAACTGAGGCACACAGCTCTCAGCTGCTCTCCCTGCATCTTGCAGACATCTGTGCCTTCTGCCACAAAGCGCTGGGGCCCCAGGAGCCGACGGTGGAGGCGATGCGGAAGCAGTACCACCCTGACTGCTTCACCTGCCGCACGTGCCGCCGACTCCTGGCTGGGCAGCGCTACTTCCAGAGAGATGGGTGCCCCATGTGTGACACCTGCTTCCAGGTACCTGTTGTCCTTCAGGGAAAACCGGCACCCTCAGAACGTCCCTTGGGGTGCGGGCTGGTGTCTCATGGCACATGTTCGCTAATTTCCAGGCCACACTGGAGAAATGTGCCAAGTGCCAGGGGCTGATCACAGAGCACATTGTCCATGCTCTGGGCAAGGGCTACCACCCCAGCTGCTTCTCCTGCACTGCCTGCGGCCGGGCCATCGGCACTGAGAGCTTTGCTGTGGATGAGCAGGGTGACGTGTACTGCGTGCCCGACTACTACAGGTTGGCCGTGGGGGAGGGTCTCCCACACTGGGAGCTGGGTTCGGCTCGTCCCCGTCACCCCGCGGGGCTCACGCCGTCCCCGTTGGCTCCCATCAGGAAATACGCTGCGGTGTGCAGCGCCTGCGAGCGCCCCATTGTCCCCCGTGAGGACGAGGACACCTACAAGATCGAGTGCCTGGGACGCAGCTTCCATGAGAGCTGCTACCGCTGTGAGGTATGGCCCCGGGGCTGGGGGGCCCCCAAAGCCAAGGGGGTGGCACCGAGCCTTAGCTGAGCATGGACACAGGGATGGCAGCACCCACAGCTGGGTTTTAGCTCCCAGTTTATCTTACAAGTAATGGGGATGGGGAAAATAAATAAATTGGGTGTTGGTGAGATGATATGATGTGTTTGGAGAACTTCAGCTTTGCATGCTTTTGATGTAGTTTGTCACGTTTTCGGAGTGCTGGTGGGTTTTGCAGGGAAAATAGGATGTAACACACACAGGGACCCCTAAAAGGTGGCTTCCTGTTCCCCTCTTGCCCCCAGAGCTGCAGGATGCCCCTGTCGCCGGAGCTGACAGAGAATGGGTGCTACCCCCTGGACAACCACCTCCTCTGCAAGTCCTGCCACATCCACTGGCGCAACGAGTCGTCCTGCTGAGACCCTGCAGCTCATCAACCCCTTCCAGTGCCAGGCACCAAAAAGGGGGTGCCCCCAGTGGGATGCGCCCCATGGCTGACCCTGGGTGCCTGCTGCATCCCCAAATTACTTCAGAACTGGGTTTTCATCACCAAAATGTCCCCAGGACTCTGACCTGGTGGGCTGGCGGGGTGAAAAATTGTGGATATATCCTAGCACAGCTCTGCTATGCATTATGAGCTCTGAGCTCATAATGAATATAAAATGCCCTGACAGAGCAGCAATGAGGAGTGGAGGTTTTATTCCTTATTTCTCTTTTTAAACTCCTTTTTCCAAAGGCCAGTTTCATTTTCTTGGGTGGTGTTTCTTTCTCCTCGAGCTTCCTTGGGGTTTCACTGAAATGTTTCTCTCTGTGGAGAGCGGGCACTGATTTAGTTAATCGCAGTTAAATAAAACCCCGAGTTTAAAAACTGTCATTCCTTTCATCCACCCTGCATGCCAAACCTATCAAACACAAGTTTAAAAATAAGGAAAAAAAGCCAGTTTTGGATTTTCTAGGCGTGGCGAGAGTTGGTCCATAACTCAGGTCCATAAAAGTTGATTTTAGGGTGTAGTGATGTGGCAGATGCTGCTGTCACCCGGGGGAAAGCCAAGTGGTGTTTTTTGGGGTGGATATGGGATCAGGCGGTGTTTCGTGGCGTTGATAAAGGGGTTTTGGTGTGGTTTGGGGTTTTTTTTGCTGACTATCTATCCCGGGGCCGGCAGAGGGCAGCCGGAGCACAGATTCCTCCATCAGGCAACAAAACTCCAGCTAAAAGCATCCCGCAGGGCCGGGACTCTGGGAAAGACGGACAGCCCGCTTTCTGCATATTATCCGAGATTATATCGCTCTGCCAGTGGAAGCTTTTTGATCTCCTCTCAGTCCAAGCCTCAAACCAGCAGAAATTAGACCATTTCTCTGCGTGCCCAACATCTGCGCAACCGATGTTGCCAGCGCTTAGTGGTTTTGTTGGCGAGGGCGTTGCAAACCAGGCGGAGAAACTTTTTAACTTTCTTTTTAACCAAGTGTTTAAAAAGCCACAAATCAAGAGCAGAAAATAGCAAGAGCATGTGAGATGATGTTTAATGCTTTCCTGATGCAAAATGGGAGCTGTAAACAAAGAAAACAACCACCAGACCAGCAGCTCCTGGATCACATACAACATCTGCAGCATGGGCTGTGTTTATGAGTGAAGGGGTTAATGATGGTTAATTAATCACATCAATAACTATTTCCTGGTGACTCTTCCCTGTCTACAAAGCTGATTACTCAGTGTTTGTTAATGAGCATCTCCAGGCCATCAATCAGGTCACAACTTGCTTTAAAGGTATTTATAAACAAGTTGTGGTCTGTCCCAGTCAAGTAAGTTGGTGGCTTTAGGTTCAGTTGGGTGGGAACTCCTTGTGCCATGCCAAGGAATTCCTGTGCTCCAAGTCAGCTCTCACTTTCCAAAGCTTCTTGCACTGTGAGGAAAATCTGGCATCAAAATAATGCTAAAAAAGTAAAAGGATGTGGCAGTGGCCAAAGAGAGCAGGAAAAAGAAGGCCCAGAGGGCAAAGGGCTGCTTGCTTTTTGTAATATGGATATTTTTCCACTCAAGGTTTTTGGGGAGAATGGAAGTGCAATGCTGAGTGGTGTTTTGGATGTTATTGCAAGTTGCACTACCCTTCCACAGAGGAATGGTGGGAAGGAGTTGGGTATTTCCCCCTTGGAGCCTTCCAGGATGGGCTGTTGGCACTGGGACTGCAGAATTTTTGGCTTTAGACAGGCAGGGAAATGCTTTTATTTACAGACAGCCTTGGAGAAGGTCCTGGAAAGCAAGGAGAAAGGAAAGGCACCACTGGAGAGTTTGGCAGCATGGTGAAGGGATGTGGTGTGGTCAGATTTGATGTGATATTTCAGGAGTGGAGGGTGACAAAGCACAGGGATACATGGACACAGGTAAAAGGACAAAAAGGCTGATTTAAGGCATTGTCTTCCCGGATAAAGGGAGAAGCACTATGAGCTGAGGCGTGGGGAGCATTGCTTTGCCTGAAAAGCACAGCCCTCTGTTTTCCCTTGGGAGGAGCTCGAGGAATTCTGAGCCTCATGCAGGAGATCCTGCAGGAGCTGGATCCTGTCCCGCCACCGAGCAAACCCAGATCATCTGCAGTGGCTCAGTGCGTCCTTGGGCTCCTCACCCCATCAAGAGCACTTCTGCAAGCACCCAGGTCTGCAGAAATAAACCAATCACACATCCTGTCTTGAACAATAACATTTTGGGGGCCTGGGCCCACCTTGGACCACCCAGGTGTAAACCCCACTCCAAATCCCTCCTCTTGTCCCTGTGGCAGTGGCAAAGGGCAGAGAGGATGGCAGCACTCCGGATGGCTCCAGCCTTTCCCTTGGCTGCTGCAATCAGCTCTTGCAATCCCTCTTGGCAGGCTGAGGAGAGCGGGAAGGACCTGGCTGCCTTCCAAGGAGCAGCAAATGCAAATATTTCCTCACTTCAGGCTGGGTGCGGCCCGCGGATAAAATTTCCTTGGGCTTTCCCAGCAAAGGCATCTGATCTCTCGCTCTGCTGCAAGGCCAACTTGCTCCCAGGAATACAACCATGTGTCCCATAAAAAAAGCCTAAAGGTTATCTTTTTACGACTCAAAGAACTGCCTGGTTTTAAAAAAGAGGTTTTAAATTGAAGAAGGAGCTGCCAGGCACAGTGGTTTTAAATCAGTGGTTAAAGTGTTGCTTCATGGAAAAAACCCAACCTTTTTGCAGGTTTCTTTGGAAAATGGAAGATTTGTAGTGTGGTGCAAGGAAAGTGGGATGATAAAGGGGCTCGAAAAGGTGCTGGGAGCAAGGCTGGATGCTGGCAATGGTTTTTCTGAAATAAGACAGAAAGGTTTTTTTTTCCCTTTGGATCCCAGGTTAACGGCAGTCACATCCCAGCCAGCTCCCTGCAGTGTTGTTCTTCCCCACAGAGCATTCAGACCTATTTTCTGCACATTCCCTTGACACAGCCTAAAACAAAATTATATTTCTTAAATGAAAAGTCATCTGATCCTGCTGATTCTGGGAGAGGCAAAAACCAGCAGGGATTATACAAGGAACAGCCCAAACATGGATTTCTCCAGGTCATACAGCACAGGTAAGATACATGTTAAAAAAAAAAAAAAAAAAAAAAAAAAAAGCTGTATGCTAATATTGTCATTTATCCCCAATTTTCCTGGCAAAACTGAACCACCCACTGTCACAATGTAGTTTTAAAACACATTGATTTTAATAGCATGAGGGGAAAGGGATGAGGCGAGCGCGCAAGCGCGTTACCAGGCTGCAAGAGCTATACTGGCTTCTTTATAAAATAAAGGATAAAAAGCCCAACCCACCCTATTTCTGTGAACACATACACAGCACACACCTGCGAGCAGGGTTTTGCTATTTCATATCCCAGATTTCCTCCATCATATCAGTGATTATTAGCATCCTGCAGCCCTATTTCCTGAAAATTACCAATTTTCACCCAGATTGGGCTTCAAGTAGTTTAAGTTACATCTTTATTTTCATGGAATGTCTAGTATAGCAGTGTGAGTGAGGAGTTTTATTGAAATAAAAACACGGATTTTTTTGAAGAGGTTATCCTCTTTGTCAAGGTGGATTATTGATCTCAAGGATTTATCACTGGGGGGAAAAAAAGTGGAGGATGGGGAATAAATACGTATATAATAATATATACCTTAATTCTCCGTGCTGCTAAACTTTTCCTCACAGCCAAGCTGGGGAATATGCTTTAATCTCATTTATTGGATTGCTTCGTCTGAGTATTGTGGGTTTTTATTTGCTTGGTTAGTTTTTTTGCTGAAGCGATGCGGCTCTAAGCGGGGAGTTAAGCACGAAGTGCTTTGCGAGGAAAAACAGAAACTCCTGAAGAAAAAAAGACAGAATGAGGAGGAAAAGGAGGGTTTGGGGTGACAAAAGGTGGCACCGCCCGGGGCTGCTCCTCACGGCCCCTCAGGCGCTGCCCCCCCGCTCTCGCTTCACAAAATGGCCGCCCGGCGGGGCCGCGGGAGCGGCTCTGAGGCGACAAAATGGCGGCGGGCGGACAGCGGGGGGAAGGACGGGCGAGGAGCGGCGTAGGCACAACGGAGGGCTCTGATCCTGTGGGAATCCCCTCCGGGCGGGGGGCGAAAGCGCTGCGGGTGAAACCTGACCTTCTTATTCCCCCTCCTCCTGCCCTTTTCTCCTCGCCGCCTTTGCGAAAGGATGTGAAAATGGCCAGAAATGCGCATTTTCTTTCGGCCATGGCGGAGCCTCCGGTTTCTCCCTTCACCTCAGCTTCCCCCCCACCCCGCTCCCCCAGTTATACCCCTAAAATGTTATTTTTTCCCCTCACAACTGAGGGGTTTTAGCCCTGAATTGCGCTTTCCACATACCCCCCACCCCTCCATCATCACCACACGCACCCCCAAGGTGGGTAGTTTTATGCCTAATTCTTTGCTTTTCCACCGCTTTTCTCCTTCGCAGGGGTTGAAGCCGCCATCTCCCGGTCTCCTCACGGCATGGAAAATTCCCAAAAGTGCTTAAGGAAAAAAAAAAAATCACACACACACACACACAAAAAAAAAAAAAGTCCCAAACGCACGAGGATTGATTTATCATCGGAGCCGGAGTGGTATGGGAAGAAGCCATCGCTGCTCGTCTGCTCCCCACGACAGCTCGCCCGCCATTCGCTTAATTAAAATCATATATTGGTGTGATCAGACGTGGTAATACCATTAAAAAAAAACCCCAAATCCCGTAATATCCACACGCTCGTTGTTGGAGGCTGTAGCCAAGGTACCATGCTTTTTTTTTTTGTTTTGGTTGTTTTTAATATTATTTTAATGTTGCCTTATGCTTTTTTCCTGCATCAGAGTGTTGTTACAGGCTATAACATTGCCTCTTATTTCTTAAAAGCTACGTACCTAAAAATAATGCTTTTTTCCCATAGAATTGCAGTTTTAGGCCCATACAGATGCTTTTTTATTTCTACGGATACAGAAATACTTGTATATATTTATTAAATATAAATATATAAATACTGTTATATATTTTTTTATATATATGTCTTTTTCCCAGGGACTACTTAAAATATAAAATAAGCCCACACACCTAAAAAGTATAATTTAATTATATATAATCACTATAACTTTGGCCCAATATAACTTTGATTTTATATGCATATATATATATATATTACCTTTGTTTTCCTCCATTGATTTCCTACTACAATGTGTCCTAAAAGCAGGAGAAAAAAATGCCATCAAAAATAAAAATAAGAAAAAATAACAAAAACCAACCCATCTCTTTTTTTACAGTCCATGATGGAAGTTTGTGCCTGAATGTTTTATTTGTTCCACAGAGATGTAGATTTTCCTTGGGAGATTTGGGAAGGATTATTTTTTAATGAAAAAGAGGAAAAAAATACACCCAGAAAAAAACCCAAAACCAAAACAAACAATGAAAAAGAAACAAAAAGGAAAAAAAAGCACAACAGAACCAAACCGCAGTAAGTGAAGCTGCAAATGCAACCCAATAGTCCGGATCAGACAATTCATTGCACAAAAAAAAAAAGGATAAATGGAACTGCAATGGCCGGCTTTGCTGTAGATCCAGGAGGAGGGATCAGCTCCTTTATCCCACCATCTCGCGCTACAAACACCACCATTTTTTTTTCCTCTCTTTTTTTGTTTTAATACGCTTTGTTGTGGCGTTTTGTTTCGAGCCCAGGCGGCTGCACCACCCCCCGAGCCGGGGCTGCCGGAGCCGCTCGGGGGCTTCACTTTTACAGAGATCTCTTATTTTTCTCCGGCCTTGTGCAATCCTCTCCTTTTTATTACATGGGTTTGGTTTTTTTTTTTTCCTCTCCCCTCCGCGGGTATAAAGGTTTCTCTTCTCTCTCCAGCTTGGCTGCTTGTTCCAGAAGTTTCCACGGGGGCGGGGAGCCCCCACTGCGGCGCCTTTGCCGCAGCGCCGGGCAGGAGGAGGAGGAGGATGCGGAGGATGCGCCACCTCTCTCTGGCTGGGAGCCTCATTCCAAGCCGCTCCCCCTTGCTCTGTTCCCCAGCCTTGAAAACAGAGCGCTGGGAGGTGTTTGCAACTTGGAGGGGTTTGGGGGGTTTTTTTTGGTGTTTTTTTTTTTTTTTCTTTTTTTTTCCCCTTCTAGATAAATGGAAAGCAGAGCTGTCGCTGATGGAGATGGATGAGGCAGGGCTGGCAGCGCCGCAGCTCTGCTCCGGCGTGGCCATGGCACCGATGGCATAAGTGACCTTTCCCAGGCGGTGGGAGAGGGGATTTCCTCCCCCACCCCCCCCGCCCCAGCATGCTCCTGCTCGGAATTCATTTTAAATAGCAGAAGTATTATTTTTTATTTTCCTTCCCCAGTCCCATTTCTCCTTCACTGTTTTGTTTTTGTTGTTTTGTTTTGGGTTTTTGGTTTTTTTTCCCGAAGCTTCCTCATGATCTTTTATTTTTTTCCTGTGTGTGTTTTGAATTGCATTTTAAAATTGCCCAGCTGGAGACAAGGCTTGATTAGAACTGGAACAATAGCTCCCTTTTATTAATAACGGGAAGGATTTACAGTCGTACAGCACCTTCCTTGGAAAGCTTTCCAAACCATTTGCAAACACTCACAAATTTCAGATTGTGCAGCCCTTGGCTGTGAGGTGGGTAAGTATTTAATGATGCCACCACCCAAAATCACCTCTGTGGCAAACCTCAATTTCTGAGTGCTTAAAAAGATGACAAATTTGGTTTGGGTTTTTTTTTTTTGGTAGGGGATGGTGGGTGGGGTGGGGTGGGGTGTGGGGCTGGCTGAAAGCTGTAACCTAAATCTGTAGATGCAGAGTATTTGCTGCGTCCTGGGAACTGGGCTGTTCTCCCTCCAGCCACGCAGCTTTCCAGAGCCGAGCTGTGGATTTGCTGCATGTCAGTAAACATCTGCTGATGGATTTTTTAATTATTTTTTTTTTAAAATCCATTCCCTTTTTGCAGTCCCTAAGTGACCTCCTGCAACGCTGCCTCCACTGCGGTTCCAGCACAGCCTTGCACTGGAGCACTAATGTGTGTCCCTGCGAGCCAGAGTGACCTTGCTGGGGGGACTGGGCCCACCGAGTGATTCAGGTGCTCTGCTTTGATCCCAAATCCCTGCACCCTGTTTTTTTCCAGCACCAGGGGGATGCTGCAGCTATGGGTTAAAGCTGTTTCATGCCTTATTTTTTCCCTCTGTTTTATTTGTTTGTTTTTCCAAAGGAAACAATGTATTGTTTATGTAACCCCTCTCCACAGCAGATCCCTACAAACTACGCAGGGATCCAGGAGTCACCCAGGCAGTGGGATCTGGCCTTGCCAGAAGCATGAGGGACAAGGCTCCAGCCATGTCTGCATGTGTCACACACGGGCCACACAAACCCACAGTGTTCCTGTGGTTACTTCTGTCGGCAGAGCATGAGTGGGTCCCAGGGCTTCCCCTTCCCACTGCTTGCTGGTTCACAAAGGCTGATGCTTCTGGAAAAAGCTCTGCCTTGTGGCCTTTAAAATAAATAAATAAAGCGGCGCTGCTGTGGATTAGTCATCCTTATTTTTGAAGGAAGCTGTTTGCCAGCGCTGTCCGAATCACGCATGTGCGTGTGAGATGGGAACTCCAGAAGGCTGGTAACGTGCTCTGCTCGCTGCTCCTTGGAGCTCAGCCACCCGGGCTTCGTTGAGCTGCTCCTGGCAGGTGGAAAAACTGACAGTCCAGCTTTCCAGACCTTTCCCTCCTTTTTTTTTTTCAGTGCTGGAATCTGCATTGGCAGGTGTGCAAATGTGGAGACTAACAGCAGAAAGTGAGGATGGATGAGCTGTTTTCTGGGGTCACATCCAACTCCAGAGAAGAAACCCTGGTGATTTATAATTTTTTTCTTGTCTCTAGTAGATTTTATTCTGAGCTCTACTGTATCTTGTGAGAAGACTGTTTGACCCTTTTGGCTACTAAAAATGACTCTGTTTTTAAACCTTGGTGCTTTTTCCCTTCCCTGTGGTCATGCAGAAGAGCAAGCAGTGCAATTAAACAGTACAGCAAAGGGCAGCTCCCTCCCCCTTTCCCTTTCAAAAAATCCAGAGTTGTGTGTCTTGAACTGCTGCATAGGCAGAAAACATACAAAGCCCTTGTCAGCATTGTGCTGATGTGTGGCACGTTAAAAAAAAATACACACAAAAGGGGTGGGGAGAGCGGGTGCCTCCAGGGAGCAAAACTGTGGGGCCCCTTTCCCTCCAAGTCCACAGACCTATGTGGGATAGTCTATTCCTCCTAATTTTGCTCAGGCAAAGGCAGTGGAAGTCGGAGGGAGTGTTGAACATCTTAAACGGTGTTGATGAAGATCAGGGTCCCCTTGAATTACATTTTTTTACTTGGTGAACGTGCTCCTGTGGGATGCAGCTGGTTTATTACTCCATTCCTCAGAGTCCTGCTCACTCGCCAGGAAAAAGGGAAATGCTTCCTTACTGGGTGTCCTTTCTTTTGTTGTGTTGCAAAGGTAATAACCAGAGCCCTGGTGCTGGTCTCTGCCAGGTCACACATGGCTTGGAGGCGCAGCTTCCCGCAGTCATTAGTGCACAGGGAGTGCTGGGGGTCGTTAGCCACTCTTAATGAGGATATGGCATAGGATTCCATGGATGCCACTGGCTGACCCAGCCCTGGAGAAGCCCCTTAGGAGAAATTATTTCACTGACTGGTTGCTGCAGGGATTTCTAGCACAGCTATGGCTTTATTCTTGTTTTTAGCCAAAATTAAGCGCAGGGTGGGGATGAGGTGGCCAGGCCAGATTTCATACCCTGCTCCCTGTGGTAGGTGTGTGAACAGTGTGCCTAAAGCCTTGTTTGGAATAAGGCAGTGTGGACAGGGATTTGGATTTTACTCCCTCATTAGGGCTGTGTTGGTTTGGAGATACACCTTGTACTCTTCATAGGCTTTTGCTGGCAAGGAGGTTCAGAGGAGCAAGAAGCTGCCTGTTGGGGTGATTCCACATTTTTCAGGCTGGCACACCCTGTGGGACTCTAAATTACTTTCCTTTGGCAGTTTAGGATAAACGACTGAGAATTGCCTTGTGAGTGCTGAACTTTTACCACCCTGAAGAGTTACTCGAGCTACATCCATGATATGTCCAAGCTAAACACAACCTGAATTTCCAGTGCCAAAAAGCGATACAAACCTCCACTCTACCTCTGTTCAGGAGAAAACCACAGTCTTTCAAGCTTTGCTCTTAGCCCAAGGAGTTAAAAAACTGCACTGTGAGGTCTGTAGAGGTGAAAATAAAAGCCGAAGGCAGATGAGGAACTTCTCCTATGCTGTGTTGGAGGAGAGGCTTTAGAACACAGCAGGTGTTGATGCACAAATATTTCTCTTTGTGCTTTCTCTGGAGTGAAGGAGTGGTAACTCCACAGACATGGGCTCACTCCTCTTCATTTAAACACCCTCACGTTGCTGTGGTATCAAAATGGTGTTTGATGAAACCATAGCTCAGATGGTGGTGGCTCGGAGTTTATTTTGTGCTGGGTGTGCTGCTCAATCCAATGCAGAATATGGGAAGAGCAGCCTTGCTGCAGGTTTGGGCTGTGGGGCTTGTGCTAAAGCCTTGTCCTGTAACATTTCCAGTGTAATTTCTGAGATTTTTTTTTTCTCCTGGGCATTGCACACAAGTAAACATCACATCTGGATGTAGAGTTGATACAACAATTAGGTGTTAAAAATGGCAAAGTATGGGATTCTGTGATCTAACCAGTCCTAGGGGATTTATATCCTTTGCAGTTGTCCTGTTTGGGTATCAAATCACATGGAACTGTCTTTTTTTTTTGTTTTCTTTGGTTTTCCCTTAAAATGCGATCTTTTGCAGCCTGGAAGGCCATAGTCCTGTCTAGTGATGAAAGCCCTGTGTTTGGGGAGAGCCCTTGTGAGGTGAGCAGACACAGCTCTCTGGCACGTGCTTGTACAGGAGTCTGGGGGCAAGGGGAAGCAGGGCAGAAGCTGGCACTGTGATATTCCTGTGATATTACTGTGATTTTTTTCCCAACAACAGGCTAAAAAAAAGATGTTCTTTCTAATACATCTACCATACCATAAGCAAGAGTAAACTCTCTTGCAGTCCTATGTTGGTATGTAGGTTTTGGTTGTGTGGCTTAACCATCACACTGGGTTCTGCTGCTGAAGAAACCTCTGGTTCTTTGTAGAAGGAATTTTAAAAACAGAAATGTGCTTTTACATAGAGATAAAAGTGGGTTCAATGTCAACTGAAGTCCAGGGCCCCCTGTACACTGGGCTGTGGGATGTGGCTGGTGCTAAGGCACTGGCTAAAATGGTGGCATTTTGTGGCAGCTCCCCTCCCTGGCACCGTGGATAAGAACACCACAGGGAAGAGCATCAGAAAGTAAATTACTAAATGTTGCATTTCAAAAATGTGAAGGGAGTTTTCTGCACAGAGTCATCTCATCAGGAAGATTTGGAGTACTAATTCTCAAAAAGAACCGAAATCAAGAGCTTTATTAATATAAATCCTGTGCTTTGTGTTGGTTGAGGACCAGAACCCAGCTCTGTGCTCCAAGTGTTTTCAGCCCCTCAGCCCATAGCCTCAGTCTTGGCTACAAATGGGCCTAAATATCAAACAGCACCAATTCTTTCTTGGAGGAAACAAGCATAAAGCAGAATGGGTAAACTATAAAATTAGGCCAGTAATTTGGACTGGCTTAAAAAAGAGATAAAAGCCTAGCTGGGAATTTGATATTCAGCTGTCATAGTGTTCTTTTAATAAATGCTATCAATGAGCAAGGAAGACACGTAAATACATTTTATTCTGACAAGATGGTGGCTGGAGCTGGCTGGCTCAAACAAAGGAACATTCTGAGTGTTTCTTGGGGCTCTTTGCTGGAAAACCTCCTGCTTTTTTACAGAAAGCAAAGGAACTGGCTGTGCACTGGTGGTGGGGAGAAGCCTCGTGTTCCCGCTCAGATCCCCATGAATCCCAGCTGATGTAGCCAGGGAGAGGTGTAATGTCCCCCTTTCCCAGCACACCACACAGAGATGTTGCTGAGCCAGACCTGAGGGTAGGAAGTTATGGTCTGAGCCAACAGAGTCGTGGTTGCTGTCCTTGTTCAGTATCTAATCTTTGCTGTTTGAAATGTTTGGTGAGCAGTCTCAGTGATGCGTGGCAGCTCTGCCGCTCGGGAGAGGCGCCGTATTCCAAATGGATAAACCTGCCTTTTGAAGCATTGTGTCTGCCCACTTCTATTTATTGGTTTTTCCTCCTCAAAGAGAGGCTGCTGTGTGGACCCCAAGGATGTTTTCCGCTTCTCCTGCACTTTTTTTTCCTTCAAACTGGAGAGCTGCTAACTTTATTAGCTCCTTATATGGCAGCCCCATTTTCTCACGCCTTTAATGGCTCTCTTTTGATCTGTCCTGTTCTTGCCTTGCTTTTCCTGACATGAACGTGGTGTTCAAGCTGAGATGGGTTTATAACCTGCTCTCTCACTAATAAATGGCCTGGCACTTTAATCCTCTCCCAGCACTGATAAGAAACATCCAAATGTTTTAACTGTGGGGCTGGCTGAGTTGTCCGGAGGTAGCCGGGCTCTCAGCTACACCCTCCCAGGAGTAATTGAAATTGTTTTTTGCAGTGTGTATCCCAAAGGCCGAGGGTCATGGAGAACAGCTCAAGTCCCCTTGTCCTCAGCTGTTTGACCCTCAGGAAGGGCAGCACACAGGGCAGTGCAGCCGTGTCTCACTCCTGGGTGCTCCTCATGCTGTTGCTCATGGCAGGACACTGGGCTGGCACAAATGTGTGTCTGCTCTACAGACACAAGGATGGTGCTGGTCCTTTGTTACAGCCCCTCTGGCCTGCTGAGGGGAGGGTTATACCTGCTCTGCTCTCCAGCCTGGGTCTGTGTTCTTTAAAATCTTCCACTGAGCTGGGGGGATCTGGTTACAGCAGCATTGCTGGTGCGGTTGCAACTAGGAACAGCTTCCCTGCAAAGCATTTGAAGAGTATCACCATAGTCCAGAGCTTTGTTTTGCGTCACCAGCCGAGCTTTGTGCTGCTCTTCCAGCTGGCTGTTGTGTAAATGGAACCCTCCTGGCACTCGTCTCAACCCTCTCCTGTCAACAGAGTCGATGGCTTTGTTTGTGACAGCTCCCAACCCCTGCATGTCCTGTGAGATGGCCGGGTGACAGCAGTGACTCCGTGTGAGATTCCCTGGAAGGATCTGGGAGCTGGTGTGGTTTCCTCGTGTCCCTCAGAGATGCCACCCCAGCAGGGAGAAAGGACAGTTGGGATTGCAGTTGCAGCAAGTGCACTCCATCAGAGAGGGAGAATTTGTCATGGAAAAGCTGTTTGATTTTTTGGCGGTTTTGGTTTGGGTTTTCCTCTCTAAAATGGAGAGCCCCTTAAAGATAGAGATGTACAAACTGCTCCTTGGGCTTCCCACCAGGTAAAAAAATGGAAAGCTGAGCCCAGTTCCACACTGGAAGCACCGGTGGAGCGTGTTGGCAGCACATTTTCTTGTGTGCACGTGGCTCCATCACACGTTTTGAATAATAGATGGTTTGCGTGCAAGGAGTTGTTGGGGTTTTTAATTAATCAGTAGAGCCCATCATCACTGGGGAAACTGAGGCACAGGGCTGCCAAAGGATGGGCTTGCAGCCGCTGGAGTTGGGGATAAGGCTCGGGGCCACCACGGATCGAGTCCATGTGCGTCAGAGATGTGATTAAATCAGGAGATCTGCATGTTTGTTAAGCCACTACAGCTCAGTGACTCTGACCAGTGGCGAGGTGGACTTGTTGCCGGAAGGTTACAGTGTCCGGCCGGACTGGGTGGCAAGAGGCAGCTCTGACAAATAAAACATGGGTTTGATCAATACCAAAACGTCATCAGGAGACTTTGGCCATTGAAAATACTGAAATATGGGTTTGCTCTGTGGTGAAAGCAGTGAAGGCTTTAAACACCAACACTTGTGGCTGTGTGTTTTATCCTGACCTCAAGCTGCTCAGAGTCTCACAATGGGAAATTATTTTCATTTTGGGACATAGAAATAGGTGTCTTAGTGCAGTGGCATGTTTTGGTGGAAAAGAAGATCTTGTGGGTTAAAAAATGTCTAGTTGCACATTGCAGAGCTGGGGTGTGACATGTCAGGCAACTAGAGACGGGTGATATTGGCAACGGGCAATTTCTTCACCCCACGTTAATTAAGGAGCTGTGCCAGCCCCCGTGGGGGAGCGGGAGGTGAATCCTTCCCACAGTGGGAGTTTCTCCTGTGTGGATTTCAGGGCAGCCTGGTCTCTGTTCTGTTGGAGGAAGTACAACTCGGGACACCCTGCTTCGGTGGAGGGAGTGTCTCAGGGTGACACACTGTCCCTGTGTTAGTGGAGGGGAGCGTGTGGAGCAGCCAAGGGGGTTTGGGGATCCCCCTGCAGCCCCACTTGAAGTTCCTGCTGCTCTGGCCTTTGGAGCCATTAGCCACCAGAGCCAGGGCAGCGCAGGGCCCTCCCTGCCATCACCTCAATTAACTTTTTACCTGTCTGCCCAGTGGCCACGGCTGGGTGTGTGCTCACCTGGGGATGAAGGTAGCTTGTGCCCCAGGATTTTGGAATCCTTATGGGATTAGGGGGAGCTGTAGGTTTGGGGCTCAGCAGGGTCCCCTGGCTGGGTGAAGCCCCTTTGAGCCGTGCCAGCAGGACCTTGCCCTTGCAGTGCAACCCGTTCTGTCTCTCACAGCTCCCCGTTCCAACTCCCCCAGCCCAGCACTGTGAGTCTCACAGCCCCTTTTCTCACAGCCCCATCACGACTCCCAGAGCCCTGTACATTTCTCACAGCCCCTCATTACAATTCTTGCAGAGCCAGTTACATCTGTCACAGCCTCCCATTGCAACTCACAGCCCCATTACAATTTTCAAAGCCCCTGTAATGATCCTCACAGCCCCCAATAAGACTCTCAGAGCCCCCCGTTGTATTACAACCCCCCATTGTGTGTCTGAGTCTCCCACTGTTTCACAATTGTAATTCTCTCACCCCGTTTCTCACACCCC
>VYZP01001923.1:11128-79865 GCA_013400635.1 Hypocryptadius cinnamomeus | reverse complement strand
TTTTTTTTTTTTTTTTTTTTTTTATTATTGCATAGGTTAATCCTGCTAATAAGGAAGTAGTAGCTGTTTGCATGGTTGGGTTTTTTTCCTTCTCCCTCCGTCTTTCCCTGCGAGGAGGAGGAGGAGGAAGAGGCTTCTTCCCCACCGCCTCAGCAACACCTTTTTCCTGTGGAAATGCTCTCAAGTTTATGCACCCCACGCTGGAAGCTGGTTTTTAGGAAGAAAAAGAGAGTAACGAGCCCTGCTCAGCTCATGGCCCCTCCAGGCACTTTGCTTTAATCCCACCAGCAGCAGAAAAAAATGGATTTTGAAGCTTCCTTTAATCTTCCTGTGCTGGAAAAATGACGGAGCGTCCTTAATAATGAGTCACCATGGGAAAAATAGATGCGGTGACACCGAGGGGGAGAAAGGAAGGTCCCAGCGCCTCTTCCCTGGTTTCTGGTCGTCTGTTGTGGAAGGACTGGGGGTCTCGCATCCCCCTCCATCCTCCTGGCCTCAGCTGCTGCAGCAGCCAAACCCCATCTCTGCATCCTCATCGCTCTGAAATTGCCCTGTTTTAATCAAGCTTCACCTTTTTTCACCTTTATTATCCCCCTGAGCCAAGAATTCGCTGCTTGGTGAAGGCGCGGGATGGTGGATGTGTATTCAGGGTGGTTTGTCGTGTCCCTCAAGTCCAGGTTACGTGACCCAGTGCTGTTTACAAAGCCAGCTTTTGGGGGGGAAAAGCTTGCTCTAGGGTTATTTGGTTAATTCCAGCCGTAACTAGCTGAGGGAGTAGGCGCTCCACAGTGGAAATCTGACATTCCTCGGTTTTATTTTGTCCAGTCCTCCTCCTTTTATAAGATGTATTAAAGGAGGGAAAAAGTTGCCATGGTACTGTTGCTTGGAGATGGATGGGAAAAATGGCAGGCGCTGAATTAATTACCTTTTTTTGGTTGTTTTTACCTCAGCAAATTGCAGTCGGAGGTTTGGGAAGGAGCTTTATAGCCAGGCATTTCTCCCTGTTTTTTCCGAAGTGATTTTTTTGCCCAGGATTTGTGTGTTTGGATGAGGCTGATCTCACGGCAGTAAACAGTTAAAAAACACGCTTCAGCCCTTTGGCTGCAGGTACTAAAGCAGGGGGAGGGAATGACACGCCGCCTCCGAACGCTAGTGGGATGTACCCACTGGAATATTTGTGGCTGGAAAAGGGGTGAGGGGGTGAGCGGGGAGCCGGGTGCGAGGCTCGGTGTGTAGGTGCTGTAGGTGGACAATGGAGCAAGGCTTCCTTTGTATGCCCGTGCTCGCCTGGGGGAAGGGACAGGCGCTGCACGGGGCTTGCACGGCGTGCTGGGTTTCTCCGGAGGGAAGGAAAGCGGCTGCCCGGCCGTGGAGGTGGGAAGGGGAAGGCTCCCTCCTTGGAAAGAGGAGAGAAAGTCTTTTCGGAGGGAGCGGGGCTTGGCAGAGCCCGGTTCCCACCCATCCCCCAGCCTGGGAATAGGGCGAAGCGCGTGCGGGGAGGCTGAGCCATGGGAGCCATGGGAGCGGGGCGAGCTTTGGGGGAAAACCGCCGAAAACCTCGACCGGGCTGCGGCCGGGAATCGCCTTACCTCCGGAGCCTCTGAGCAGCTCGCCCGAGTGTTTGTTTTTCCACTGGGCTTGGGAAATAGTGTCCTTCCCAGATGGAAACCCGTTGGCTGGGGTGTTGCACGGTCCCTGTTTGAGAAACAACCATCTTGTTTCCAAAGAAGCAAAAATTCAGGGAAAACTCCTAAAACTTACAGCTCGGCAGGAGTATGGAGGGTTTGCTGCCTCTCCTCCCCACTTCACTTAACCACCGACTGTGGGAACCTTGCTGGGATTTGCAGCCTCACAAGGAATTCTATAAAGAGATGAATTAAGAATTTCGAAGAAATACATGTTTTTATTCTTTTTCCTCAAATGCTCCTGATTAGTTTGTTTAGTTTATTGAGGTGAATGGAAATAACACTCCCTGCTGTGAATTCTTCTCTCAAATTAGAGAATACTGAAGGTGGTCTCAAGAAGCACTGGCTTACATGAGCAGTGCTATATTTTTCCTTAGAAGCACTTTTTAAAATCTGTTTCCTTGATATTAAAGGGGATTGCAAAGGAGAGATTCTCCATGCATTTAAATACATTGAAATTGTCTTTCAGTTTGTTACCCAAATACTCTGTTTTCAAAAACTAATGCTCTATATTTCCTTTCAACTGAGCTATTAAGGCACCCTGAAATAGAAATGCAGCCAGTGCCAGGATTGGAGATCCACTGTTCAGGTGGAATAAGTAGCAAATTCAAGTTATGATCTGGGAGATGTGAACTTGGGGAAGTGGTGGGAGCAGTGGTTTGGGTTCACCTAATTAATGCTGGAAAAAACCCGTCGTTCACCATCACTGAAACAGATGCTCAGCAGCTTGCAGAACAAGGCGACTAAATATAGTAACAGTTGTCCCCAACACAAGTGCTGCCCTTCCATATTTTTTTTTCCTCCCTGTGTTTTCTTCTAGTTATCTGAAAGAACATGGCTTTGTCCCTTTACTGGTGTTTTAAAGGGCAAAGAGGAGTAAAAGCCTCTTAATGATGGACCATGTGACTGTTGTGTGCAATCTCCTGTGCTGGGGGAGAATTAAGACATTCACAGTGGCAACCAAGTCCAGGAAAAACCCTGGATTTCAGGAAACAAAAGTGCTCATTGAAAATCAACAGAATACATTGCAGATCAGGGAATCTTGGAGAAGATAAATAACTTTTAAGGGCTTTTTTTGGGGTGGGAAATAGGCTTTGTGTGGCTTCGCCGTGCTCCAGTGTGTGTTTTGCAGGCGATGCTTTGAATACCTCCTGGAGAAGTGGTTGGCATTTTGAACATAACTGCAAAAAACCTGCAGTGACAGCGAGTGTCTGTTTTCAGTAATTCCTAGAGAATATTTGGTCAGTTTGTGAGTAAATGTTTTGTCTTGATGGCTTGGAGTGTAATTTTGGCCTGGTAGAGTGAAATCTGTGCCTTCTGCTCTGTGTCACTGCTGTGGACTGAGGTGGTGTAGGGGAATTTTGGTAGCTCTGGTGCAGGCTGTGACCTGGGGAGAATGGTGATGGTCACTGCTGGTGTTGAACACTTGTAGGAAAAACTTCTCACATCAGACACCAACAGGTTTGGCAGTGGCTTTCCACAGGAACTGGCTTGAGTCAGAAGGAGCGGTGCTCCTGGTTTTCTAGCAAAGCTCTTAAATGTGTTCCCTGGCTTTTTTTGGTGATCACTAAGTCCTTGGATATCACTTGGGATGGTTATCCTAACTCAGCTCAGCCCATTCAGATCTCTGTCCAGGTGTATTTTATTGTAGGAAAATACAGAAGTAAGGCCACAGAATTATTCCTGTTTCGTCGCTCTGTTTGTGTCACTTCAGGTATTTCCACAGATGAGGTACTGCCTTTTCCAGCCTGAAGCTGTGAAGGAGGAGAGGGTACAGTTTACACCTGTGTTTTACTGGAGTGATGTCTGGAATAATGGGCAGCATCAGAACTTGTTAGTGCTGGTTTTACAAACACTTCCAGTAACGTAATCCAGGGACCGTAGTAGGATGTTTGGCTGGGAGACTGGGGCAGGGGGATTGAAATAATTGCCCAGACTCAGAAGGGGAGCACGTGAGGCAAGTTCTTCTGGTGGGTTCCAGTGAGTGTCCGCCTCGCACGGAGCGTAGGTTGGTCCCTCAGGTGGCTCATTGGGGTGATGGTGGTGGTGCTGGTTCTGGTGGTGGTTTGCCATCAGATCTTTAATAATTCTCTTCCTAGTACTGATCCCAGGTGCCCTAAAGCAGCACAGGCACCACCTTGGTGGCATCCCAGCTTGATACCCAGCGGTGTCTGCCTGAAGCTGTCTCCTGGTTCTCCCAGGCCGAGTCCGGACCGTGGCTCCTGAGCAGGCTGAGATCCACAGCTGCTCCGGATTCTGCTCTTTGCCTGCACTTGAGATTGCAGCTGGTTGATGCCACACTGGCCAAGGCTGGGTAATTATTTCAAAGAAACTTAATGAAAAGCCACAAAGAGTGTAGATTTGGACTAAGCTTCTGTTAAGTGGTTTTATATGCTGAGCTGTCGTAGAAAGATAAGTTGATGACACTTGGTCACAAAATTCTGTCATCTGCTGAGCCTGGCTGGCATTGTTTCTTCTCTGAAGTTTCTTCAAAGGTCCAGGCTGTGTTTAGTTGTGATTATTTGTATCAGCAGCTTCTGTTGTTGCTGAGCCATTCAAGAGCTGTGTTGGCTTTTGGTATTTCATGCCCTTACTGTAAATTCATTTGGTACAACAGTAAAATAATCCCTGCAGAGTGCAAGAAAACAGATTCACATGTTGAGAATTTACCAGTCCAGTGAGGCATACAAAGGTATTAAATCCATTCATCAGGTCGGAACAGGAGATGAATAAAGGCTTAAATTCACTTTGTGATAGCCTTGTTTACTGGTTTTTTTTTCCTCCTTGCTTTTCATAGGCCAGAAAGTCATGCCAAGTTCCCTGGCAAATGACCTTACTGATGTCTTAAGGTGTGTCCAAAATAAGGTCCTTGTCTTCGCTGAGGGCGAAGAGGCACTTGCTGGCTTTCCATAAAAAAGGAAGTAAATATCCAAATGAGTGGAAGGCAGATATTAGATGAGGTGATGAGTCAGGGTGGACCTGGGGCTCCTCAGGAGCTTTGTTTTTGTGAGCTGATGTGTCACAACTGCAGCTTGTCTTGCTGTTGTGGTGGTTTCACGTTGCTGTTGGGTTGTGAGGAAGAGGAGGAGATGCCCTTTTGCATGTGACGTGTGAAGAGGCACCTGAGAAATAACCAACACCAAAACTGTTTTCTGAGGATGTTTGTAAAGGGGCAGAACTGAGAGTCACCTCTCCTGGCTGCTTTTAGGCTGCTGAAGGTTTCGGGAGAGTTGCTGTTGGGTGTGAGTTGTGGAGCTACCACTGGGTTGGATATGCTCTGAATTTGTAGCTACCAAAAATAAGAACCAGTGAGATATTTCACTTGTGTTTTTTATTAAGTTCATTGAACTTGCTGAGGTCTGAGAACGCCCTGAAACCAAAGACTGCAAGGACAAACATTCCTAAACAATGAATTGAGGAATAAACTAGAAAAATGATTGCTCTCCATAATAAGATTCTGAGTTTAGCTGCATCTTTGGCATGCTGATTTAGGAATCTTGTGGGAGGAACAGGAGCCTGACGATGGAAATTCACAGTGTACAACCAGCCTTGCTGCTTTCCTTTTCTCAAGTTTTTGTGGTGTTCTGAAGATTCCTTGGACAGTTAATGAAAATCAGACAGAAGTTGCTTTTTTCATCACCCAGGCTACAAGTCAGCGGTGTTTCCCACCTGGTGATTGTACACACACAGTTATGTGGAGGTTTCACCTTTCTGCCTGGCAGCTCAGCTCTCCTGAAACCCATCTCCATCACTGTTCTGCAGCAGCACATTCAGAGGCGATGAAGGCTCCTGGACCATGAGTAAAACACAGCAAGTGCTTTGGTTTGTGCATTTCAGTAGTTACAGTTTAACCTGCGGTAATCGTCTCCTGCAATCTGTAAAATCCTGCAGTGTGAAGATAACATCCTTCAGTAAAAGAACAAACATTGTTCCAGGCTTTTTATAAATACACCAGGTACATCCTAGGGTGTGCTGCAGCCTGGTCTGTCAGCAGGAAAAATTCAAGGCAGCACCTCTGAATTTGGTGGAAACAACGTCGTTCCCGGGATGGATTTTTTGGAAATGCGTTCTGTAGCCGTTGCATGTGGCTGGCTCTGGACCAGAGTTTGTGCGTCTGTGCCTTGTGCGAGGTGCAGACGTTGGGGGTGACTTGGGTGAGAAGGAGCAGAGTTTGAATGTGAAAGGAACATCAGTTTTCTGCTCAGACAAACTGATCGTGGGAGGAGACCAGCAGTCTTTTGCAACAACCATGTTCTGGTTAGAGGCTTGGACATTTTTAAGAACTAAAGGGAGCTTTTTTTGCTTCCTTTTTCTTCCCCTTTTTAATCAGGCTCAACAACTTAAAACCGAAAGCACTTTTTTTGTATAAGCACACTTTGATCTGGAGCGTGAGCTTCCGCATCTGATCTGAATGCCCTGAGAGTGCTCTCATCTCTCCACTGAGAAGCCAGAGAAGTCCAGATGTGTCCAGAAGGAGGGTGAATGGATGATCTGCAGAGCTGTCTGTTGGATACTGCTGGTGAAGTAGTTCTGACCTGTGTGTGTTCCTCCTGGATGCCCCTCTGTCCAAATGGAGGAGCTTCGATGTCTTTTATTTTTCCCAGTGTGGTAGGAAATGAGAGCTGTGTTCAGACCAAGTTCCTGTCATGAAGGTGGTCAGGTACCCAGTCAGAGCTGGATTTGAAACCATCTTTTAGCTCAACACAAAGAACAGCCAGACCGTAAATGATTTTATTTACGCAAGTAGTGAATCACCTACAGTTTTTCTCGAGGAAGAAAACTGACCTGGTTGTGTTTGCTATCCATGGGATTCATTGGGAGTAACTTGGTGTTCCTGTCACAGCTTTCCCTGTGTCTTCGCTGAGGTGTTCACGGCTTCCGCACGGCACAAAGCTCCACGCCGCGGTCCATCTGCTCCTGCTGCCGGGTGAATACCTCCTGTCCTCATTAGCAGTGATGGCTGCCAAAGAGATCACAGAGGCTCCTTTAAATGTCCCTCTTTAGGCTCTCTGTGGCAGCTGCGGGTGACCTGTAATAGTTAATAGGGCAAAATAAGAAAAATAAATTGCCAAGTTGTATGTTTAAAGAAGTCATCTTTGGAGGGGAAAGAAGTCTTCCGGCCTCATTAGCATCCTTACTGTGAGGGGAATAAAAGCTCAGGGAGGATGAGTATCTCCCTTGTATATGTAATCAACATCTGATTTAATTTCATGGGCTCTGTGAGATGCTGCTCTTAGGAAGGCAGCTGGATATGTCTCCAGACAGCCAATGGCCAGCACAGTCACTGCCTTGTAATCAAAGTCTCAGTAAACCTTTGGTCTTTGTCCTAACTCTGAAAAAACTTAATGGAATAATTGGTAGCAGAGAATCTTTGCCACATTTAAAAAATAGAAGTGTCTTCAAGATCGATGTTGTAGATGATAACGCTGGTTGTGGGTATGGTGAGATACACCATTTTTGGCAGCAGTTGAGCTCAGGAAGCATCTCTTCCTCTGCATGCCTTCAGAGTTCTCTGGATTGGCTGCAGTTAATGCTCTTGCCTGGCTTGTGTCAGTCTGATTTTGCAGCTTAAAGGTGAAGTTATTCACTGAAACAGCATAAAATGAGGGAGCGACTTTCCCAGCAGTTGTGTTGGTGTGTCCTTGAAGCCCAGGAGAAGCCCTCTTGGTCTGGTAGTACATGTTCACCTCCAGATACAGCTCTGCTCAAGTCTTTGGTGTGGGGAAGCCTCCTTTAAGTCAGCTCATAAAGCTGAGGTGTGAAACCTCGCCTGTTGTTGCGATGAAACTCAGGTTTCCAGCTCAGCATTGCAAAACCTCCACTTTGAGTTGCACTAGAAGGAAAGCCATTAAAGTCTGGCTGGTTGGGGAGCTCGGCCCTGGAAAGTCCCAGGCTCTCGCCTGTGGAGAAAATGCCTGGAGCGCAGGTAGTCACTGCAGACAAAACACACCCGAGTGTGTGCCAGGCTCTTGCTGGGCGCTTGTCAGTGGGGAATATTATTTTCCTTGGGCTGACACCTGGCTCACGCCAAGGACTGTGCTGCCAGTTGGTTTAGTCACAGGGACAAGCACTTTCTCCAGGGCGATGGAAGCGGTGAGTCATGAAGCAACGAAATAACATTTGCACATCTGCGTTTGGTGACTGGCTGGTGTGGCAGAGCGGGAGTGGCGGGACTGGCTGGGAACTGGCTGGATTTCCTCCCTGGTGTCAAGATATAACCTCTTAGCATTGGTGAGCTTTTGTGATTGGGGATTTGACTGAGAGTCCTTGGATCCGTGGCTGATTTCTGTCAGAAATTAATTTCAAGTTGTCAAACCTTTGGGCTGAACTGATGCCAGTCACTTGTTCAAACCCAGTTGAAATTTGAGAGGGAAGAGCAGTTCCATCACTTGAGGTGGTCTCAGAGACTGCAGACAGATAAACACTTTTTTTTTCCCTGAAGTACCATTTTCTGGAAAGCATACAAAACCTTGGAGAAGAGGTTGTAAATGTCTGTTGCTGGAGAAGTCTGTACCAGTGGGACCAAGACTTCCAAACTTCAAGATGATCCACATCTCAAATGCTCTGCAGCGTGGCAGGGAGACCATAATGTTGTGACTCTGCATTTTCCTCCATCTGCTGCTGAATACATGCAAAGCAGAGCTTGGAGAAGCAAAAGTGAGATGGGGAATTACCCTTTCATGTAAGAATGAAAAAAACTCGATTAATCAAGAGATTCCCCTACAGTTGCAATGCAGCGCGTTCTTAACATCAAATCCAAACAAATCCTAAAATCAGTCGCGCAAAAGGAACAGGCTTGAGCAATTCCCCTGCAGAAAGTGTTGAACATAGCCTATCACCACTGGTGTTTTTGAAGCAAATCTGCAGATTATGCTTTAAGCTGGAAGGAAAAAAAATGCCCTGGAGATGGAATTCGGCAGCTCTGTGTCTGGCGTGTAGGAACGTGACGGTGTGCATCTGTGTAGGTTGGGGATAAAGAATCACAGCTCGTTGTGCTTGAGACAACACAGCTGAATGTGCAGAGTTCCTACATATTTCTGTAACCTTTCTGTGCTTCTGCAAATAGTGATATTTATTCTGATCTGCTTGGAGAGCAAGACTGAGGTATTCCTGCCATGTGTATATATATCTTCCCTAATCAATTTTGAACCCATTTGCCAGTTCCAGCTAAACCTGAGGGCGAAGGGGATATTCAGTCTCAGAGACATGACGTTCCTTTGAGTTTTGTGAAAACAAGCGGTTTTAATAGAGGAGAGAGACCTGATTAGCGACCCCATGGAGAGAAAAGCTGCAGTGAGAGCACAGCCCTTATTAGACATTAAAGAATCCACATGGGAGAGAGGTGTTCCTGACCGTGGGAAAAGCTGCAGTGGGAACTGGCAGTTATTGGACGCCAGAGAATTCGACCTCAAGACATGCATCCGTAAGAAATGAGTCTTCATTAGTTCTGCTCACAAAGCTGCTTTGATTTTTTTTTTTCAAATAATATATATACCAATAAGCTGTGGGTGTTTCTGTGCTTTTCCTTGATTGTTCCAAACAAACAACTAGGAAAAATGCCTTAGTAAGAGACTTTCTCTGTCCTGGCTGGCTGAGGTGGCCGTGCCTCGTCTGGTTACCCTGGCAGCTGTAAGTGGCTGATGTTGTGTCGAGCCCTTCGCTCCGGCGCAGTGGAGCTCTGCCTGGGCTGATGCAATGCCGGGTTCTCCTGGTGCTGCCGGCAGCGGAACTGCTGACTGGGGTGGGGAGGATATTAAATGTAGCCCAGTGAGATGTTGCATGGAGTGCTGAGAGGCGTTTTTATTCATCCAGCTTCGTGTAATCCCCATGTCCAAAGCATAGGTTCAGCTCCCCCGCCCTCCTCTTCGCCCTGGTTTAAAAGGTTGCCGAGACTCCTCCTTGGGGCTGTTCCGTGTCCTGGGGGTCTTGCAGTGGAATTAGTCTGTATTTTAAGGAATGGATGCACCTATATTCAGATGTGACCTGATGCGTGTTGGCTGCAACAGCTGATCTCTGGCAGAGCTGGTTGTCATGGGAGTTGCAGAAAAATTTCTTGATATGTTGACTCTTGGATGAAATCCTTGCTACCAAAAGTGGGAGCTGTGAAAAACCAGGTTTAAATATTCTGTTTCTTCCCTCTACGGTACGTAATAATTCCATTTGTATATTAATGCTTCAGCAGTATCCAAAAGGTCACTTTCCAGTAAAGACATAAATAAAATGTCTTCATTAGGAATCACTCTTACTTGGGGTCTTAAAATGGAGCATTTGGCTGAGCTGTAAAGAAAGAGGCGAGCACTTGTTCCAGCATGGCATTATCTCTGGACTGTCTGATCTGTTGAGCGTTTTGCTCCTAAATACCAGAGGTATCAGGAGTATCAGTGAATGTGCCTATGCTAGCTTTTTAATTTCCTACTTTGTCATCTCTTAGGGAGGGATTACGAGTGCAGACAAAGCCCTGGCTGTTTTCTGTGCGTGGCAGGAACACGTGCTGTATGTCATTAACAAAACCCCCGTTTGTAGTCGGGAGTTGGGAGATTTCCCGTTGAGTGCTGCTGGGGGCCAGAGGGAGCTGCAAAGTCCAGAGGGGTCTGGGTTCGAGTGGTTTGGGTGTTGGGGCAGGAGTGTAGAAGTATGAGAGTTGTGCTCAGGATTCATCCCAGGATTGTCTGGTTGAGCTCTGTAACCTGGGTGATTGTTTCTGTTCCTAGATTTTGACGTTTCCCTGAAGATCTTTATTACTAGAAGAAGAGCTGCAGAGAATGCCCTGAAGAACGTTGTTTTTCTCCCCCCAAAGGTCACAGAGCCAATAAAGATCACTCTAAACAGGTTTCAAAGCATCTCAGATTGTAATCTAGAAAATGATGGGAGCTTGGTAATTAGGGCATGTTTCTGAATCATTGTTGTCACAAGGGCTGTTCTTGGTGTGGCTTGAAAACCAGAGCTTCTTGTGATACGAGGAGCTTTTATTTTGCTTGGCACTGGGAAGGTGAAGGATTTCAAAGCTGCACATCTCCTGGATTTATCACTCATGGATGAGCTTTCCTACTTGTGATGGTTGGAGTGCTGTCCTAGCCACTCGCTGTATCTTATCTTTATAGACACAGCAATTGATCTGCACCAGTGCCCCCAGCATGGGTGAGAAACAGGAGGAGCTGGAAACCATTGCACAGCAGGAGATGATGGTATGAGTTGCCATTATGGAATCATGGTGGGGATGGCTGACACTACTGGAGTTCTGCAGTGAATGGCTATGACTTCTTCAAAAGGAATTGGCAAGGAAGGAAAGGTGGTGGAGTAACCCTGTGTGTTAGGAAGTGTTGGATTGTCTAGAGCTTAGTGATGGCGGTGACAGGGTTCAGTGTTTATGGGAAAGAATGGTGGGAAGGCTAACAAGGCAAATATCCCAATGGGAGTCTGTTCTAAACCACCCAGACAGGAGACCAGTTTCGTCTGAAGAGATAGATGAAATATTCTCTAAGCAGCTGGGAGAAGTCTCATGATCACTCTTGTTCTTGTGGGGAACTTAAACCTACCACGTGTCTGCTGGAAATGTAGTAGAGAGGAAGCAGTCTGGGCGGTTTGTGGAGTGTGTGAAGGACACAATTGGTGAGGGAGCCAACCAGGACTTGTTATTGAGTTGTCTGTAGTAAATACTGCTCCTGGTCTGCCCTGAGTGCAGCTGCTGGCCCAGGCGGTCCTACCGAGTGAAATGATTGTGGCTCAACAGGTGACAGTTCCCCACATTTGTTAGACTTAAGTGTAGAAATAAGTTAGAATTGAGTGTAGTTTTCCAGGATGGTGGAATTGTGCTTGTTTCTATCGAGATCCATCTCAACGAATTGGAATGATTTTCATCCCAGCCCTGTGCACGCTCTTCTCAATGGTCTGTCCCTGATTTTGGTGTCTGCTGCGCATTAGTTACTCTATTTATGAAACAGTCAGTGCAATTTTGAGTGGTTTTTGTTTAGATGTCTTGATTTTTCTGTGTCTCTCAGTCCTGAAGTCTCCTTCCATGCCAGGCAAATGATGATACTGTCAAATTTTGAGTAATGCTCTGCATTACTTGAGGCACAGTTTAATTCCAAAGCCATGTGTTGCTCAGGTCTGAAGATGGTGAAATACCATCTTATATCACTCTACATATGAAATTGCCTTATTAAAAAAAATATGTAAGTGTATATATAAATTTTATGGCAGTAAAGCAGGTGGCTGTAATGCATAGGAAGCTTGGAAGATGGCGGGATGTCATTTCCTTAGGATAAGTGTGTTGGAACTGCTGCGTGTTTCATTTATTGTATCACTGCCCTCGTTGAGATCAGTTGTAGTGCTGTAATCTTTGCAAACGCCCGTGTAGAGACACAAGTTCCCTTTGTGTTGCTGGCTCAGGAACTCTCTCAGTGGTGAATATTAAGCACCTTTTGTGAGCGGTGCGGGCGGGAGACGTTCACTGTGCGATTCCTGCTGGGAGCTGGTGGTACTGGAGGCTGGTGCTCAACTCCAAACAGGATTTCTGCAGGATAGCTGTCCCTGTGGCTCGGTGTCCTGCTGCTGGTAAGATCCCAGTGTGGTTGGTGCTGCTATTTGCTGTGTTATTTTGTGTATTCTATGGCTGGGAAGTGGCTGCATGTGCTGTTGTGGTGGGCCAAGTCTCTCAGGCTATGAAATGAGCGTCCATGATAGCAGAAGACCCTAGATCTAATGTTCATGGACTCAACAGACATCCATTAGCCTGGCTAAAAACCCCCGTGGAGGGTGATGGCATCCTGCTTTATGGAGGTTTAGTATCTGCACATCCTGGATTTCCCTGTACCTAGAGCAGACGTGCTTTGTGCAGGGGGAATGCAGGGCTGGAGTACCCCTAGCGTGGGGTATTTGGACTGATTTGGTGTCAGGAGTAAGGAGAAGAGGCACGAACATCTGGTGAAGTATTATTTCAGGACACGTTATTTTGTTATGAAATAACAACAAAGCCAGAGGAATGTGATTGGCCAAGGAAAGCTTCAAGCTGTGCGAGCGTTTTACTGAATAATGCAGGCTGGGGCTTGCTGGGGTTATATAATCACAGAGGAGGAAGGAGTTTGAGTGTGGCACAGCAAAATCAGCCGAGCTTTTCAGATGGCTAAAGATACCTGACTGCAGTCAAAGGGAACACGAATGAATACAAAATACTGGGATGTTCTGCTGTATCGGAGCAGCTTGTCAAATCATGCTTGTAATGGGCGGTGCAGAAACACACAGAAGAAGCTCCTGCATTATTTTGGGTCCTGCAGTGTCTGTTACATTTAGTAGTATGTGGAATGGAGCACGGCACCAGCTTCTAAATGAAAATGCAGTGAAGTTTCTTTGGCTGGAATGTAGCTGACCTGCAGAACTCTGCAGTGATGAAGATGGTTGGGTATGAAAGGTCTTCCCAAACCTGTGGGAAGCTCAGCAAGAGAAATAGGAGAATACTGTGATTTAAAATGGAATTTGGTTTATATTAAAAACAAATCTTCCTCACTTCAACCCACCTCCTCTTATCACATACAGATCATCCTATAAAGATCCTAATCAGTTTATAGAATATTGCAACTAAACAGTAAGGTTTGCTCACTACACAGTTACTGGCTGGCATTCTCATAGCCCATGCTTTGTTTAGAATGTTTCTGCTTGGAGCAGCAGGGACCGTGCAGGAAGAGTGTTCAGAGTGAGCAGCCGAGCTGAAATGGTTTATTAGAGCTGGAAAGCCGAGGTGCCGATCCCCGGGCTAGGGAAGGCTGTAGGGTGTGGGATGACTTTGGCTGTGCCTGGGTGACACGTCGCTCCTGGGGAGGAGGAACCAGCCTGGCCCTGCATTGGCAGAGGCTGTGCTGTCTCCTGGTTTGGGAGGAAGAGCTGAGGAGGAGGAAGGGCTGCAGAGCGAGGGAAACATGCTGAGCAGCTGTGCCAACAGCCCAGAGACATTTCAGCTGCTTGAATATAGAGGTGCTTTGATCTACAGTGAATAAACCGATAATGCTTAAATTATGAATTCCTTTTCTTTGTCTGAAAAGCTGGATTAGTGTGGCTTTGTTTGAGCAGTGATTATTGGGCAACTTTTTTCTGCAAGGGCTGCTCGATGTGTGTTTACAGCCGGATGCTTCGGTCGTGTTGTGCTGGTGGAGGGGCTTGGTGACATAACAGCTCCCCACATCCTTGTCTCCTCTGCTTCAGGTTGAACTGTAAACCCCGCCGAAAACGGCCTCGGCTGCCTTCTTTACGATGTGGAGCTAATGATTAATCGGCAGGAGTTGTGGACGGGAAGAGGCACTAAAAGGCCTTGTTTTCTTTCGAGTCTGCGGAGTGGGAGCTGAGCGGAGGCACCTCTTTGTTTCTGTTGGACTGGCAGCGATTGCAAAACGCAGCCTTGGGAAGGGCTGACGCACAGGTGTAGTGATATGAGGCGAAGGTTGAGAGGAGCTGTTCTGCCAGTGCTACCAAAGGTTGTGGTCATGCCTCCCCTGGCCTTTTGTCCCTTCTTCCCAGCCCTCTGCCGGGACAAAGGTTGCTCCTCGGAGCATGTTCACCTCCATCTTGCCTTGCTTTGGCGTAAGGAAGTGCAGCGCTCTTGCCGCCTCTCCTCCCCCGGCCCTTCAGAAAGTGTTGTGGTTTTTTCCTTGTAACGTTTCTGTGCTGCAGTGAAGCCGTGTGGTGATGCAGCACTGCAGATCTCCCTCCTCTCCCCCGGTCTCCTCCCGGCAGCATCTGCCAAGACAGGAGCAGCTCGGAGAGGCGCCAATGGGTGCGGCCGGGCCGGATCACTCGGCACATTGATCCTGGCGGTGGGGACTGAAGGATGTCCGCAGTCACAGGACTGAGGCAAACCGTCCTCTTTCAGCAGTTCCCCTCAATACTCAGGGCTCTCTCCTCCTCGGTTTTCTTTCATCCCCCCCTTCTGCTCCCTTTCTCCTCCTCCTGCCTGCCTCCCTTGCTTTCAGCAAAGGCGATTGCCACAGATTATCCTCAGGGCCTGTCAGGGGTACGGGGCAGGACACCGAAGCACAGCGTATATTTATGTATCTGGATATCGGGGGATTAACAGGCGCTGTCTCGGAGTGGAGTGATTTAGCACCATGGCTGCAGTGCAATACAGTAGTAGCCTCCCCCATAAATTTCTTATTTAGGAAAAAAAAAATTAATAGCCAAAGTGCACTTCTTCCAATATAAAAATTCATATTGGGAAGAGTCGCACCTTTGCTAGGCAGGTTTTGTGGTAGATGGGGACCTTATTACACTGGTGTTTTGTATCCTGTCTGCTTTCTGGGCAGCATGAGCTTAGATATTTGAACATTTTAAACACATTCTGCATCTTCTACTGCAAAAGATGACAGTTCTGGCTGTGTGTGTATAATAACATGTACGTGTTAGGATTTCAGAATTAGGCAGTAATTGTCAAGGTGGGGAGCAGGCGGTCATTCAGAGCCCAGCTCTGATGTCACTAGCAGGCAGTGCTTCATGTGAGGTGGGCCATCGTTGCTGCAGTCAAAGGACAGCTGAGATTTTAGAGATATTGATGCCATTATCAACAGTATCTTAATCCTATTCACCCCTGAAGATTGAAGGGAAGTACAGGCTCATATTGCCGGAATCTGAGCGCGAACACAGTGAGCAAAAGGAAAGCGTGTGTTCTAACCAGTCAGTTTGGGAGCTACATGGTTTAGATGTGAGGATTGAAATCCATCTTCGTTTGCAGAGAACTGGCACTGAAATGTGTTAAAGGTGATCCTAACTAGGATTCTAATTATTTTCCATATTTTTTGTCACGTTCATTCATGGCACGAACATTTTCTCAAATAGGCTCTTTCCTGTTTTCCTTCCCTCTCCTTCCTTTCCTGTTCCCTCTCCTGCTCTCTCTACATCTGCCACATCCAATTAGGCCATTTTTTTTCCTCACACAGATATTGTTAACCATCTCCTCTACTCTTCTGGGCTTTCTAAATCTTACTTGCAAGGCAAGATAACCAAATCCAGCTTGCAAAGAGAGCATGTTTTGAGAAGCAGCTTTCCTTTTGCCATTATTTGCAGTTCCATTTGCCATTATTTGAAGCTTTTAATTAAATAAAATACAAAGAAACAATAAAAAAATAACCAGAGCATTAGAGATTAGGAAACTCCCAAGAATTAACATCCCTGTGCTGTACCCAGGGGCACAAAGGTGACAAGCTCAGCCCTGGACAACTGAGAGGCAGGAGCGTGTCTTGCGTGTGACCGTGTCTCTTTATGCTCAACAAGGCATTTATTTTTTTCTGGGAAGATGCTCTTGTTTGTGCGCACAGCCGTGTTCAGTGGAGTATAAACCAGGGAAAAAAGGGCTCTAAATCCAAACCAGGTTATATATAAGTGTAGTAGGTCAGGCTGGAATGAGAAGGCAGCAGTCAGCGAGGCAGGTTTTCAGATCGTATTTAAGGATTAGTCATCCAACAACAATGATGAAATTGTAAGGTGTAGGAAAAGCCAGGCATGAAACCGAGGCAGCTCGGGGATCTGATAGCGTGTGTGCCTCAGCCTGGTGGTTGTATTCCCTTCTCCCTGCGTGTGTGGCTGAGAACAGTTTTGCCTGTGTAAGGTCTGTTTACATCTGCCTGGCCTTGTGCTGCCTTTGTGCATAGAAATTCTTTCACAATAACTCTTCATGGAGTTTACAAATACTTCCTGATTAGGTTTTTTATTTGTGCGTCCCTTTCCTCTATGGCAGCACATTCAGAAATACACTTTCTGCCTTTTCTTGTCCTGGATTACCAGCTGCAGTTCAAAGCTTTTCCCTGGTTTGCTCAGAATCTTTTGGCAGAGAGAACTGAGCACCCAAACCCTGCAGTTGTTGGCTGTTAAAATGTCACTGTGCTCATCCCGCCCAGCTTGTCCTTTCTACTGTGAGTGGATGCAAGTTATTTAAATATGTTTCTACATCTTGTTTCCTTGTGTACACAAACATGTTTGGGTTTATTTTTATTTTGCATAGACATTTACTCATCCATAAGTGCCAGTGTTGCAGTTACTTAACATACATTATGTAGGGTGGTGTCACATTCCCTCCGGCATTTCTCAGCTCCTGTTGGCCAGCTGGGTCTGCAGTGGGGGTGGGAGGCTGAACCCCAGCAGCACCTGGGTCTGGGGGTCTGTGTGTACTGCCAGGTGTGGAAGTAAACTGGTTTGGGATCAGGAGCGAGGATCACAGTGGAGACTCTGGGTTAAATACAGATCGAAGTAGTGGAAGTGCTGTGTCAAGGTCATTTGTCTCTTAAGAAAATTGTTGGCTGTCTGTATTTTTCCTCGTGACACAGTTTTGTTTTAATTGTGCCTCTTTAATTGTGTCAGACTAATGATGTGCAGGGTGCTCTGGTTGTGAACACCTTTCTATTTCTTCAGCTGCTGCTGCTCTGTTGCTATAAAAAGGGTGATCCCATGGTAGGCTTCCCACACTTCCAGAAAGGAGTTTAAATGTAACCATGGAAAGTTTAAATGGCTTTTTCCCCTCTCCAAATGGCTTTTCCCCTCTTGGTGTCTCCCAATGATTGATTTTTCTGGTAGAGGGGAAGGGTGAAGGGTTGCATGTTGATTTTGCAGGAGGCAATGTTATTAAACGTGGTCTCTTCCCACCAGCACTAACGTGTGTGCTCTGCTTTGCTTCTCTTCCAGGTATGGACGTGTTGAAAGTGTCAAAATCCTCCCTAAGAGGGGGTCAGAAGGCGGAGTGGCAGCGTTTGTGGATTTTGTGGACATCAAAAGTGCCCAGAAGGCACACAACTCTGTCAACAAAATGGGAGATAGAGACCTACGGACGGATTATAATGAGCCAGGAACCATTCCCAGTGCTGCGCGGGGATTGGATGATACAGTTTCCATAGCATCTCGTAGTAGAGAGGTTTCTGGGTTCAGAGGAGGTGGTGGGGGGCCCACTTATGGTCCCCCACCATCACTTCATGCACGGGAAGGACGTTATGAGCGGAGACTTGATGGGTAAGTTCCAAGGTTTCTCTAGGCAGGTATTTTGTATTTGATATGGTGAGAAACACAAACTCGTATCTAGGGCCCCCAGATGGATTTAAAATTTTGGGAATTATCTATGTTTCCTATTTTGGGTTGGAAACGGAAGTGATTTCTATCCCAGTGGCTGGTACCTTGTGGATCCATAGAGGATGTATCCTGCAGCTGGTTGGATATCTACCTACACTTGAAATAAGGTGGTTTTAAGATGGAAGATTTCCTTTGGCCAGCATCGATATTGGAGTTACTCTTTTCTAGAAGTAGCGATCCCATTTCTTGGATAATATTAAGGCCTTGCTGGATGTATCCCTGCTGCCAGATGGAGCTATCTTACTCTACAACATGTGGTGAAGTTCTCTGTGGAGTATCTTCGGAATACTAGAACCTAGAATTCGGTGAAAGCTTGATGCCTAGCTCTCAGTTCTCACTATACGCAGCGGGTATGTTAATTGGATTGTCACCACAAAATTCAGAGTAGACTTTAATGATGCGGCCCCTTGGATTCTACCGACAACTCTTAGCCATGGAAATAACGCTTGGATGGAGAAGACCGAAGGCAGCTTGTGATGGTTCCATTTTGGATCTACATCATTTCCAAGTTATTGGGATTATTCTTTCTGATGGTATTGGCAAAAAGAGATGACGGACATTACTAAATTTTGGAAATTATAGTTTATTTTTTTTAAAGCTGGGATAAGAACTACTGCCTTGAATTTATTGGATGGTATACAGTCAAGACGCCAGTAGCCATGGGGAGTGGATTACTATCTAGTCTCTTAAAAAGCTCTGCTGCTCCACATTAAACATACTTTAGCTTTAAGGACGTGGTGCTAATACCCGTTTGTGGATACACCAGTGAGAAGTGACTGGGCTGGATGGTTACCAAGGCGGCCAGAGGATGCCTGCTGGCAGCAGCGTGAGGGCCCTCGGGCCTCGGGGGATCTTCTACCAGCTGCTTGATTCAGACTTAGGGCTGGAAATTAAAATTATGGATCTATTTAAGTGCCTTCTGTCTCAAGAAAGAAGTCTGGGGGTTTCAGAGTTACAGTTTCAGTCTGGGACTACTTCCGTCCAGTGGAATTTTTTTTTTGTGTCTTGTCACTAAGATTTTTTTTTTTCTTGTTGGTTCATCTAAAATATCATTTGACACCCTTGCCCATTAAGAAGGTGGATTACCCCTGTAAGAGGGGCCAAAATTGGGGAAGTTATGTTCACAATTCTCTCCCTAGATTTAATTGGGAATATAGGTCGTGTTTCCACACTTGGAAAAGGTTGGTATGTCCTGCCCTGTGTATATTAGCCCCTCTCCTAACCCAAGTCAAACCCTCTCTTTCCACTAACTCCAGTAGCACTTAGTACTAATAGATAAATGAAGAAAGCACTGTAGCCAGTAGCTGTTCAGCTCTGCTTCCTCTGTCTGTCTTCTGTGTCCTTCTCATGGATAAGGATTTGTTCTTTCTGTCAGCTCTGTAGCAGTAACCTGCTAGAAAATACTGCTTTTTCTCTGACCTCATTAAATCAGCTCTCACTGATTAACACTTTGTAGGATGCTAAATGCAATCGTTTGTAAAATTGTTGATCTTGGTCCTTCAAAAGGGGGGAAAAAAGAACCAAAACAGAGACACATTTCTGTGCCAGATTGTGAAATAGCTTTCAAAATTCCATTGTTGCGAGCAAGAGGTAATGGAAATAGAAATGCAACAATGAATTTCAAGCAGATGTAGAAGATAATGACATTCTCTTGCACTGGTTAAGTAGTTTTTTATATATCATTTGAGAGAAAAAAAATGCAGGCAAGATGTGAAGGAGCCCTATAGAAAGCTTGATATGAGTTACAATTTAACAACAGAGTGAATATATTGAGAGCATTAAGGATCTAGTGATTCATTGGAGAAGGAATGGAAGGAACTTCCTGAGATGCTAATCGAAAAAAGATTCAAATCCCATTTTCAGTTTATGAAAGATCCCTGAAATATTTCTGCCATTCGAACTAGAGCTGTGATGCAGGAGAGGAGGAGGAGGCACAAGGCAGAATTGGGTTATCAGGATTCAGGGGACTGAAGTGACTCATAACAGATTCTAAAGGAAGAATCTGAGAGAGAAGGCTGGAAAAAAAGGTTGAGATGTCCTTTATAAGATGGATAATTAATTTTTAAATTAATTTTGGCTACCCTGACATATTTAGAATTTTAGAAGTATTTTTTAAATGTTCAACAGTAACCGTTCTGGATCTTCCATTTTGTAGATGTAACTAAGATGTACCATCCTGGTACTTGTCTAAATTGGAATACTCAACTATTTGTAGTGTTCCTTTATCTGTCAATCTCTTTATTTGAGAGATCACACTAACACAGAACATCACTGAGCCTTTCTCAATTTAAAACGTTCAAAACACTGAAATGAACTGGACTGTAGCTGCTGGAAAGCAGCAGCTTGTGCAGACAGAAATTCCGTGTTTGCAGCAGTCCAAACAAAAACACTGCCTAAAAACTGGGTTTCCAGTCCTTGTGTAGAGTCTTAGTATGTTCTGGGGACCTGCATCCTTGCAGTTCCAGCATTAGTAATGGAGATGTTTCTTTAGCATCCATAACTTTTACAATAAATGATTGTAGCAATCTGGTCAAACCAAAAATTCCCTCTAAGAGGGTGAAATCTTTTAGAGCAGCAACAAGAAACCCCCTGATTTTCTGGGAAATCTCTATGGGTTATGCCACCCCTTTTGAAAGCAGCTTCTTACCTCTGGGTCATGCTTTGCATGGAGGCTTTCATGGCTACAGCCCAATTTGTGATGCCATTTTTGCAGAAGGATATTTACAAGAGCTCCAGTAATTTCCAAATTTTGAAAGAAAAAATTTTAAAGCTCTTAAGCAAAAATGGAGAGAAAAAGAAGAAGTTAATGATGATGTCCACAAACATGAAGTTTTTCTTGTTCACAGAATTTAAAAGAAAAAGAACAATTGAAATGAGGATTCTGCATGGGAAAGCAGAAATTTTTTTTCTTTGCGGGCAAGTTGCTGGTCATGAAAGCCCCATATTGTGATTAAACCAAAATGATTGCTCAGCTTGATCATATACAAATATAACTTTGGAGTCAAGTAAAATGTTTTGAAGTTTGTCATTGTTTGCTTGATAGGTTATTGCTGGTTAGTGGAGAAGCAGTCGCAACAATAAGTCGAGTGCTGCCATGAATGTTTGCATGATTTGCTTTTGGTTGTGCCTGCCCCTTTCTGATGCAGTATTTTTCCACCTTCCCAAATGCAGGGCTTCAGATAACAGGGAGCGTGCTTATGAACATAGTGCCTATGGACACCATGAGCGGGGGACGGGCGGATTTGATCGGACGAGACATTACGATCAGGATTACTATAGAGACCCTCGCGAGCGGACCTTACAACACGGGCTCTATTACACTTCTCGGAGCCGAAGTCCAAACCGCTTTGACGCTCACGACCCCCGATACGAACCTAGGGCCCGGGAGCAGTTTACATTGCCCAGTGTGGTACACAGGGATATCTACAGGGATGACATTACACGGGAGGTACGAGGCAGAAGGCCGGAGCGGAACTACCAGCACAGCCGGAGCCGCTCGCCGCACTCGTCGCAGTCCAGGACGCAGTCCCCGCAGCGCCTGGCCAGCCAGGCCGCCCGGCCCGCCCGCTCCCCCAGCGGCAGCGGCTCCCGGAGCAGATCCTCCAGCAGCGACTCCCTCAGCAGCAGCAGCAGTACCAGCAGCGACAGGTAGGTCCCTGTGCCGGGGGTGTGCGGGTCGTTTCCTGAGGTGTGAGCCTGAGGAGTTGTTCCCTGGCGAAGCTTTGGTCGCTGGGGTAGAAGTGAACTGCAGTGAAATGTCAAAAGGCTCAGTTGGCACCGAGGGTTCCAAGGGGAATGCTGGTGCTGTTCGTTGTTTTCCATGGTGGATCCATGCAGTGTATGTGAGATGGTGGCTGGGCAGAGCGGGAATGTACAGACACAAGGCCTTGCTGCCTGTGTGCCTGGAGAATGAGGTCACTTATTTGCTTCAATGAGAGAAAAAGCAGATTTTAAGGTCAGCTACTTTTTACAGACCACACTTCAACATACTTTGGGAAATGATGAGTGGTATTGTTCTGTTTCTTCTTGCTCCCCAACACTGCTGACATTCACAAGGTTGATTTGTCGCCTTCTCATTTCTCGCCCTGCTGCCTCACAGCAAAATTTGTAGACTTGGAAGAATTAAAAGAAAATAATCCAAGTTTGCAATTCCTGGGGATGTGTTTCCTTGGTTCTGCAATAGCTCTGTGTTTGCATGGCTTTACAAAATACATATGGGGGAGAAAAGAAGGTGTTAGAAAATCACTGATTTCTTTTAATAATTTTTAAATTCACGTTGAAGTGCCTCTCTGATATTTGGCCTTTTAAGAGTGAATTCGCCCTGAGAGTAGAAGTCACAAAGCCATGGTTGCACCCATTAATGTTTTATGCTGTTTGGCGAAGAGCTCTGCTCTTCAGGAGGGTTTGCAGAGTTGGCAGTGTTTCCTTTGCATACCAGGTCTTTTCTAAAACTGAAAATATTCATTGAGTAAATAAGTGTATCAGTAGAGTGTTCGATTTTGCAAACGCCTGGAGTGACAGGACAAGGGGGAATGGCTTCCCACTGCCAGAGGGCAGGGTTAGCTGGGATATGGAGAAGGAATTCCTCCCTGTGAGGGTGGGCAGGCCCTGGCACAGGGTGCCCAGAGCAGCTGTGGCTGCCCCTGGGTCCCTGGAGGTGTCCAAGGCCAGGCTGGACGGGGCTTGGAGCAGCCTGGGACAGTGGAAAGTGTCCCTGCCATGGCAGGGGGTGGAATTAGGTGAACTTTAAGATCCCTCCCAACCTGTTCTAGGACTCTGTGTTTATCACTGTGAATGGAATTTTACCACTGTCAGAACTCTGTGACTAAGGAGATTATTCTCACAAAGTCTTACCTTGAATTTTGAACCTTCTGGAAGGGTGAAATGGGCTGACACCCATGGAGAGTGTACAGAAGATGAGGAAATCAGTGTCTCCTCTTCTGATTGCCCCACCCCCTCATGTCTAAAGAGTCATGCAAGGATTTATTTACTTCTTTTAATTATTGTTTTCTCCTCTTGGATTTAGAAATACAGGTTCTGTCTCAGCTGGAGAGCAGGTGAAGATTTAAGACAACTTTTAGGCTGCTTTTAAGCACTTGTTTATTTCCAACACCTCTCTCAATGAGAGCTTAATGCTTGAATAAAGGCAATCCTTTGTCAAAGATTTTTCACACTTATTACAGCTCAGAAAAATCTGTGAGACTTCCAGAGGTCTCAAAAAAATCCTAGAGAAAATGGATTGAAAGGAGGGGCTGGTTACATTTAAGGTTTAATAAAAAAATCTCGAGCAGGGGAAGAAGAAAAAAATCTCTACTGGTGCTTCTCTGCTCCTTGTGGAATGAGAAAGGCGTCCAAGAAACTCATAATATTTATAAAATGTCATTGTTGGGATGTCAAGGCGGGATGAAATCCTGTTCTGAATTTGAGAGGACTAAATATGATCCCACTGGAACCAAGTTTTAAGATTTAATGAGAAGAAAAGCAGTGTCTGCTGTGCTTGAGCATTTCATTTTCTTGGCAATTTCTAGTTGTAGTAATGGAAAAGTAGACGATACTCTGGGAGGAAATAAAACATTTTGTTCTTATTAATACAATAAAATCAAACTCAGTCGAGCAAGTAATGGAATCTGGTGGATTGTATATTTAATTTTGAAGGATCAGAAAAGAGTTTTACATGTTTCTTAGCAATCAGTTAGATAATAATAAACATTTAACCCTCTCTGTACTTTGGGAAGCAAAACCCCACCTGGCCTTGAAGTCTTTCAAAGCACAAGTGTTTAATTTTCAATACAGTTGAAATTTAGCCGTGTAAATATTAAGCCATACACTGTTGGTGAGCAAAAGCTGCCTTGCCCCCTTTTCCCTGGTTCGGTGCTCCCACTTGCTGTGTGATATATCCAGTTTCTTTTGTCTGGAGAATAATTATTGCCTGCAGTTTCCGTGGTCTTGAGGATTTTAGCAAGCTGGAGATTCTCTTATGGCTTTTTTATAAGTGGAAATGGCCAATTTTGAGGGGCCATGGTATTATTAAGGTCTTTATGACACTGCATTCTTCTGAAATTTAAGAACTTGGTCACTCAAGTCTTGTCCTGTTGGTCTCAGCTGGCAGAGTTGTGTTCCCTGCCCTGGAGGGGGTTTGGGGCACATGGTGGGTGTTCAGCACTGGTGGGAACTTTGTGCTGGGCACTGTCCTTCAGGAGCTGTGAAAAAGCAGAAAGGTGGTGAAGGAGAAGTTTGGGTTTCCTTGCTTGTGGTTTACAAGACCTGTGTGAAATAAATAACGCTGATTAAGTGGAGCTGATTTTCCTGGACAATACTGAAGAAACACTGCTTGCTTAAAAATGAAAAAACAACCCCAAAAAGCCTTTATCTCGTCAAGGTTCAGAGTTTGTTGGATCTCCACTAAACTTTGCTTTAAATTGCTATTTGGAGGCCTTTGCAGGCAATGGTGCTGCAAGGGAGTAATTTAGAAACTAAAATGAGAAAGAACACATTAAAAATAACCAGTATTCTCTGAAGCCAGGCTTTATTTGGGGTGTTTTGTGGCCTCTCAGAAGTTGCCTGCTGAGGTGAGGAAGCTGGTGGATGTGGATGGTTCCCGTGTGGATTTGAGGAGGAATTCGTGTTTTGAAGTCTTCTTAGTGTAAGATTGCTCATTCCCCACCCATATAGTGGAAAAGGGTTGGTGGAATTTTTGTATCACCTTGAAAGAATAAAAAAGCCCTTGAAAATGGTAATTTGCCACCACCAGAAGCTTCATTGTCTCTGTTCTGGTGATTCAGACACACGCCACAAATGATACATTAGCAAACATATTTTCTGTACTGTGTCATGGAAGAAGCTGGCTCTGGATGGAAGCTGGGTGATCCCATAGGAAGCAAACAACATTTTGTTTGTGCCCAGCCCACCCTCCTGGAAACATCCCCTCTGCTTTTAGGTTTTTTCTTTTGTAGCAAAAGCTCTTTTCTAGGCTGCTTGTTGAGGTGCTCTAATGTGCTAAAAATAATTTCTGGGCTTTTTGATTCAGTTTTGTAATGTCAGATGGCCTGACACATCTCTCGCTGCTCCATGTGTTAGTGATTATTCCTAAAGCTTTGCTGCAGCAGAGTGTTGAACCACCCAGCACTGAGAGCGGAGCGTTTTGCTCCTAAAATCCTTGTTGGGATGGGGTTTGAATTCATTTACCAAAACCCAGGCAGAAGTGTTTGATTTCCTGTAGGTGATGTTCAGGCTGTGAAAGCATGAACACCCCATGTGTTCCATCTGCAGATAAGCGACCTGAGGTTTCCCTTGGCCTTTAATTTATTTTTTAAGAGTGTTTATTCAGTTGTCTGATGTGGAGGATGCTGGGGGATTTACCAGTTAAATGAATAATTTCCAATAATGTGTAATGTAGTCACCTTTAATTTATTTTTAAGAGTGTTTATTTGGTTGTCTCATCTCCAGGATGCTGGAGTTGGATGAATAATTACTTAGATGACTGTTTCTCTATAGCTTGTAATATGAAATAGATATTGGGAAATTAAAAGAGCATTTTCAGCTTAGACAGAACATTGGTTTATATTCACCAAGATCTATGTGAGCACAGTTATTCCAGTCTTCCTGAAATCAAGAAACGGGAAGAAGTTGCACTTACAGATATTTGAAAAGGGAATTTTTTTTAGAATTCTGATAGCGGTATTTAAAGTTCTTGTGACAAGTGGGCAAGGCATAAGGTAATTAGAGATTGGTTTTAATTTTAGATTTCTCTGTGATGAAATTCTTTCTGGAGCAAGGAATTACCATTGGAATGGAATATGTGTGTGTCTTAATATTGAAATAAACTGATGAAAAATACTGCCAAGAGAATTTTAATCATGGGAAAAACAGGCTGCCTGAAACCTCCTGTGTATTTTATTTAGTCAGGGACTTTCCTACCCTGTTTCAACAACTGAAGTGAAAGTAGAAAAAAGTGAGTTTTAGTTTCATTACATAAGGCAAACCTTTCTCTACCATTGTCTTCATCTCTTCCTTCCCGTGTTGTTTGCTGCCAGAAGTGATGAATCACTGATTTAGCTGGGATTTGGGATTTTGAGTGGGTTTGGAGATGCCTGTGCTGAGGACAGATGAAAAATCAGGAACAAGGTTAAATGTAGCTGTTTAGTCTTTATTGAAGCATCTGTGAGATGGCTTTTGTCGAGGTTAAATAATTCCACATACATTTGGTACTGTAGAGATGAGCTGAAAATATTTAATCTCTTCTGGTAGAACGACAGGGTTGAGCAGGCTTGTGTTTGTATGGGAAAAGAATTAGGTTAAGATTTATAAAAGAAAATTAAAGAATTTCTTAGAATATGAAGCCTTTTCCATTGCACAAAGGCAACAGTAAATCCTGTCAAGAGTCAGGTGAAACACCTCATCCTTACCTTTTGTTCACATAAAACCATGTGCTGCTTTAGTGTTCTCTCTGCGCGGCAAAATGTGAATTAGGAAAAGGGAAAATTTAGAAAAAAATTCCACCTTAGATACTCGCAGGTTTTTGTTAACAACTGTCGAGCGTTTTCACTTTGTTCTTCCTTGTGTTTCTGCTCGTGTCAGCCTGTGCTGCTGCTCAGCTAAATATAACCGAGACCATCCTTTAAACGTGGCTTTTTTTACCCTTGGGACTGTATCGGGTTTCTTGAGATTGAGCACAGGCAGAACGTTTTCAGATGGTTTTGGAGATATTATAATACAGAAAGCAAACCTTTATACTCGAGATATGCCGAAAAAGACGTACCTGTGCACGTGTAACCACATAAACAGATCCTTCTGTGGAAAAAAAATAACGTGATATATCATAGTTCTCCTCACGGATGGTGAAGAAATGGTGCCTCGGCGCCCTTGGCAGGGAGCGGCCGCAGCCCGCTTGTCCCTCAGCCTCTCGCCCCAGCTGCTGACAGCCCGCATTACCTCAGCCCTGGACTCGGCAATAATCTATTAAAAATGTGCGTTGCATAATAAGGTTTTTATCTCGCTCCGAAACCCCGCCGCTTTCTCTCGCCTCACAGCCGGCGGAGCGCGCCCGCCGCTGTAATGGCGGCGCGGCCGCGAAGTCGCCTCACCCGGCTGTGTCGTGGGGGTGGGGAGAGCGGGTGTTTTTGAGGGAAGAGCGGGTGTTTTTGAGGGAAAAGTGGGTGTTTTCTGGGGGGAAAGCGGGTGTTTCTGGAGTAATAAGCGGGGGTTCGCCGCCGCGGTGGCCTGGCGGGCGGGGGGCGGTTGTTTGCGCTGAGAACCGGTCTGAGCCGGCGGGAGCCGGCCGGGGCTGCCGCGCCGCCCCCGGGGCGGGGCCGCCCGAGCCCCGCGGATAAACACCGCCATTGCCACAAAAAAAAGCCTTTTAAATAAAAAAAATATATATAGAATCCCTCCCCCACCTTAGCACTGGAGCTGCTCTCGCTTCTGCGTGAAGGTTTCCCCCTCACACAGCGCAGAGAAATGAAGTAGCATCGCCTGTGTCAGAGCCGGCTCTGTGGGGGGAAAACCACCCTCTTTCCCTCTCAGCCTATTTTAGGTTGTTTATTTATTTGTTTTAAACCTTAAATGCTCTGCTCGCTCTAGAAGTTAAGCACTGGTTTCCTCGCTGGAGGAATCCGCCCCAAAAATCCCCCAAAAGGGCGATTTTGGAGCCTGCCCCAACATCCTAATACCGCCTCTGCCGTGATTTGACAGTTTCAAAATGAAATAGAAATTCTGTCTTTGTTGGCCCCTCTGGGAGAACCCATCCGCACCCCCCCCACCCTTACATATAAATAGACAGTAAAATACTTCAAAATGTTATAATGAAGAGAGGTTTTAATTTCTTTTTTTTTTTTTTAATTTAGTATTTAATTTTATTGGCATGAGCTGCCCAAAAAGAGTGGACATTTGACTGCAATTAATACCCCCCACCACCCGAACTCCCAGTAATAGTTGGTAATTGCTGGCTCTAAATGACAAAGCAATTAAGCCTCTTCCTAAATGTGCAGAAATAGGTGTTTATCTAAATCTGGGCTGTCAGTCTTTGTTTCTGTGTCAGGGCCCAGAAGCGCAACTGCTGCTTTCTCAAAGTGCATTTGATTCTCTACAGGCAGAGGGAAAAAAAAAAAAATCTTTTTTCAAATTAATTTCAGGAAAGGAGTCTTAAAAATATATTATGTTGTGGATGGGTGAAGTGGAAATTGCCCTAGAAAAATATTTCTGTTTTATTACTATGATAACTATTTTGATGATTTCAAATTACTTTATTGTTGTTAAAGAGATTATTATTATTTCGGTGCTTTTAAGGTTTCTTGCAATGAGATTAGAATATTTGCTGGAGAATATGAGGATTTGTGGCAGCTGATTCTAGACCCTCTGATGAACTTGCCTTTCCTCACCTGAGGGAGAAAGATCTGTCTGGGTGTGTGGAAGGATGTGTGTTAAAAACAATATTTTTAAGTCACCCCTGGACAGCTGTAGGTCTGCGGGAGCCAGTGTCTGGTGTGAGAATTCATAATTTCATGTCTTCCTAACCTCCTTTTTTAGGAATAGTGGTAAAAACCTGAGCTATGTGGACAGCACTGCTCCCACCAGCATTGTGGGAGACTTTGGGCTGTTCCTTAAGTCCGTGGGAGCTGCTAAAAATTGCTGTTTTCCCAAAGGTCAGGTGCTGTTGGATTGGGTTTGACTTTGGGGTTGTGCGTGTGCGTATTAACAAAATGGTCACTTCTAATTGCATTTTTAAGGCTTTGATTTCCTTCCAAGTATTTTGCTTAATCATCTTGAGTAGGCTGAGGGAAGGAAAGAATTAGCTGAGGTCAGGGAAGTTGAAGCTGCCCGTGTTACTGCTCAGAAGCCAGGCTTAGTCTGAGGGATCCTGGAGGCAGGAAGAGAAATGTGTTCTCTTCCTGCTGCACGCTGGGAGAGCAAGGGGAAACCAGCCCCGAGAAAGCCAAGGAAAACAGGGAAACGTGTGGTGCCGTGGGCTGTGGTGGCTGCCTCCCTCTGCACGAGCGGTCCAGATTCGCCTTTCTTTGGGGAGAGACACACAGCTCGGATGTGAATCATGGCTAAAATAGATTAGAGGATCGTAGTCTGGAAGTGCTTATCTGCAGCGGTGGTGGAGTCAGACAGCTCAGATGGAGACACAGGCACCGCAGGCACCAGAGCTGGGGGAGAGCATCCCTGTTGCACAGACCTTTGCAATAAAGGGCAGTTTAATAATTTCTGATGAATATTCACGTGGAGGGATGAATAGCAGAAGGGGAAGGCTGTATTGAACGCTTCTTGAAAAAATACCAGTCATTACTGTGATCAAAGGAAAAATCCAGCCACTGCCTGCGCTCAGCCATACGTGTTCCAATTAAAGCCTAGACACCAGGTCCCTTCGGACTTGCAAATACAGTGATTTGTTGGTTTTTGTTTTGGTTTTTTTTTTCCCCAAAGAGGATGTTTCTGGCTCTGCCAGAGGCGTGGATGCAGAAGGAGAACCTTCCCCATAAAACCTGAGGGCTGGGAGAGCAGGTCTCCTCAAGGCGTAGCGATGCGACTTGGGTGTTAACTTTACAAACAATCTCGGGTGGAACATGATGTACTCAAATGAGATCACAGGGATGAGAATTAATAGTAAATAAGCCTTATTGGGGAAAAAATAAAAAATAGTATCATCCCCTAATCTTTGCCCATTGAATTAACCGTGTACCTGATGTGCTTAGCTTTGCCCTCATCGTCCCAGCATTGGGCGCAGTCTGGCTGTGACGTCGCGAGAGCCGAAACCACTAACGATGGCATCAAGGGTTTAAGTGCAAAAGCTTCTTAGCAGGAGATTAGGGATCCCACTGCAGATCCTTGTGGTCAGCTCCTCATGCTGCTTGGAGAGGAGAAGGCAGCGTGGCTCTTGAGTGGAAAATCACAGGCTCGGGAGAGAGGTGAGGGCTTCAATGTGTTCTGTAGAGGAGAAAAAATGTGTATGTGTTGGGATGTGGTTCACATTTTGTTTAAATCTTGAAGGGAAGCTGAGTTTCCAAAAGGAGGAGCAGGGAGACGTGCACTGTGTAGATGTCATGTGAATAAAGTCTTTGCATGATTATTCATTAAGTGCCTAATATAAGAACAAAAATAGCTTTGGCATTAAGAAACAGGACTTCTCTCCTCGCAAGAGGCCCATAACAAAGGTAGGGGACCTGTTCCTTTGTTTCCTGGTCCTTCCAGCCATGAGTGCACTCTGCTGTCTGGAGAAGCGAGACGTGGAGCCTTTTAATTCCTTCTCTTTGAGAAATGTCTGGGCTTCAGTGCTCAGTTGCTTTGTTTAGCTCAAAGTGATGGTTTTGGCTAGAAGACACTTGGAAATCCAGGATGGCAGGAAAAGTACCTCTTAGAGAATTCCTTTCTGTGAGAGGGAAGTGGTTTTCAGGCCTGTATCCTCATTTCTTCCATGGTTGTGGGGTGTTCTCTGCAGACGTCCAGAAATCATCGGTTTTATACCCGGGCAAAAATACGAGAACCTCATCAAACAGTTTGAAAATCAAGGATAATTAAGACACATCTCTGGCAGATCCCGGCTCTGAGGGCATTCACGTATTTATTATCTTTCATCCGTTTGAGAGCAGAGAGCTATTCTGGCATGATAACACGTGAAAGAAAGGCACTGTTCTCCTCCTGAAAGTGAATTCCCAAGAATGCCCAGCCCCAGGTCCCTGTGGACAAACGGTGCCACGCTGGGCTGAGTGAAATGCAGAGCGTCCTACTTACCGTGGCTGCTACAGGTCTGACCTCCTTGGATCATCTGACACCTCGTTGGGTAAGAGGTTGCTGCAAGATCTCAAACCCTCAAATTATGTAAGATTTACACACTTGCTTTGAAGTTGGTCCCTCCCTTCCATGTTTGTTTACTGGCTGGTGTGTCCTGTTGGATTGTGAAGGATGAATAGTCACAGAAAGGAAGCTGTCGGGTTGGTACAGATTTTCTATTCCTCTTCATTTTCTAAACGCGCGCGGAGCTGTGCTTATCCCGGTTCCGGAGCCTGGGAATACGCCGAGGACATCCTGTGCTGGTCAGGGCTTTGCTGGGTGAAATTTTCAGTTTGTTTGTTTGTTTTTGAGATGGAGAGAGGGAGGAGAAAGGCTCATTGTGTTGCTAGAGGAGAAACAGAGATGGTATCTAACAGCTGTCTCAGGAGTTGATGTTGGGTTTGCTTTTTAATATGCAGTTTCCCTCGAACTCGGAGAAATCGCAAGGAAAAAAGGAAGGTGCTTAATTACTCTGTACGTGTGGCTGCCATGGTTTGGGGGTTTGAAAGCACTGGCTCCTGTAGGAAGCGCACAGGCTTTCCCTGTGGGAATTCCTCAGAGGACTTTTCTTCCCTCTCGTCCTCTCACTGTGCCAGCGGGATTGCCTCGCGCTGCTCCTCCTTCCCCAGCCGCTGCCATGCGGGGTGGAGGCCAGGGCTGTACTCAGTCCAGGGAGGTGTAAGGCATTTTCTTCTGGATTTTCCCCTACTTAACGCATTTTTCTCACAAATGAAGTTCTCACCCGTGCTTTGTGATCCCTGGTAAGTGCGATGGAACTGGCCCAGGCTTTTGGGAAAGAGAATCCTTGGACTTCTGACCATGTGTGGAGATGTAATCGCTAAATCCTAACAAATTCCATGGAATTAAGTTACAGCAAGGTGCTTTCTCAGAAGTTACTCTTAAGTGGCAATCACTGTAATATGATACAGGTTTTGCTGGGTTGGTTTTGGAGTTGTTTTTCTCTTAAAGTTGCTCTTTAAGCCTGGCATTACTCTCCATAGTTGTTCAACAAAGTAAAATCACATTCTCTCCCCCAGCCTACTGCAGATCCACAAGAGGTGCTGTGGCACTTTACCTATTTCATACAGACATTTTCTTTTTGGTTTTATTTTCATTACTTCAGTGTTTTCTACCCATGTGAAAGCTCACAAAAAGTTCTACTTTTAGTTGTATTTTTATTTGCATGTGGGCAGCAAAATGAAGTAATTCCCAAATATAGTCCTAGCCAAGAGATCCATCTGTTCCCTGCATTTTTAAATGGCAAATTAATCCTTAGCATAGAACTCATCAAATGTCTTCTCTCTATAATTTATGCTGCCTGAGATCACAGAAATTATTTTTTTTTCCCAGGCCTTCCATTTTAAGTAGTCCTTTACTCCAGAACAGCAGCTCCCATTCTGGTTTTACAGAGCTCTCCTGTGATTCCTCCAGTCACTGTTGTCGGTCTAAAAGGGGGCATTTAAAAAAAAGCCTCCAAAATTATTCTTCCCTTCATCTCTTTGGTGTTTCTTTGAAAGGCTGTAGAAGATTCTATTAGAATCTTAGATCAGAAGGAGTATTTTATGATTCTAAGATGTAAGGGAATAGAAATTCTCTTTGAAAAACACCCTTGATAAATGGATTTATTTTGAATGGAGAGCTAGGATTGCTCTGTCCATTTCCATTTGGATTTCTCTCTTTGGACAATAGTGACCATTTTTAGAAGTACTAAACTTCCATGGCATTATCTGCCATAAAGGGAATTTCTATATTAAGCTTTGCATGTTCCTAAATTTACTTAAGCGGCATTGTAGCTCAGCTGTGTATCTTGGCATGCCTTCCATTGCAGCTCCCATCCCAGGAACAATTCTGTTTATAGGAGAGGATGCACCATTTCAAAACTGCTCCAAATCAGGAATTTCAACAAATGGTGTTTTGTGTATTGCTAAAAAAACCCAGTGCCTTGGGTTGGGAGGAGGCAGTGCATGCAAATAGTGCCTGGCTTGGTTCTTTAAGGCAAGGCGTGATGCTTTCCTAAAGCATGAAGACAGAATTAATTCTATGGGGCTGTTTGCCGTGATGTTCTGGCAGCTTTATGTTAAAAAGTAACTGCGGTAACCTGGAGGTGAATCAGTGCTAGGGGTTTTTTTTGTTTTAGTATATGTCTGAAAAAGGCTTTTCTTCTGAAAGATGCCCAGTGCTCAACACTTGGTCAATGCCAAATGGTTTTAAAATTGTACTTAGAAGTGTTTATTCCCAGGAATTCATTTGACAGGGCTCTTAAGGCAAAAGAGGTTACTTTTTGCTCCTTGAGTAAATGCGTAGTAGCCTACTTGGATGCAGTGGTAGTTATATTTTCAATGGCATTTCACTCTCCTGGCTCATAGGCAGCACTTGGAGTAGAGTTTGGTGGTTTTTCCTAGGATGCCGAGTAGATCCCTTCATGAAAGCTGTGCTGTTGTTGAGGAAACTGCCTTTAAATGTTAGGCTTGATAATCATGGAGCTCTCTTCCAGGTTAAATGATTCTGTGTTGCTTTCTTGGTATTTTGGAAAGACTTCGCCACCCGTGAGCCAGGAGATCAAATTCCTCAGGCTGTTCCCTCCGTGATTCACGGAATGACCTTGGGCAGAGCCTTGGCCTCTTCATACCTTCCTTTTCCATCTGCAGAGGATGTTAAGACAGCCTCCCATGAACCTGGTACTAAAATACAGCTTTTTTCCAAAGATTTCATGTGCTCTGAGGTGTCAGTTACAAAATACTAATTTAGATCATCAGCAGATAGGTGGAAAAAGCTCTTCCCTTTAGCACAATTACGCTGCTTTTGGCCAACTTTTGGCTGATCCACACCTGGAGCAGCAGCTGTTCCTCAGGCATGTGCTGACAGTGTTTGGAATAATTTGGAGCATGGCTGGAGGAGATGGGAATTCTGGGTGGCTGCAGCGGGACTTCTCACGAGGGATCTTGACCCAGGGCTTTGCTCTGTGGAGGTGATGTTAAACAGAGGCTCATCCTGCTCACCCATTCTCACACCCACCCTCTTTCTTGCCTCTTTGCATCGGTGGAAGTTTAATTGTGGGAAAGCAGAGCTGAAGAGCTGCTTTGTACTTCACCCTCAAGGCCTCGATGACTTTTATCTTTCCCAGCACCGAGCTCCGTCACCGTGGCCGTTTGCTGAGAAAGCATTTCCTCCAGCTTCCCAGGGTTTCTTTTGGAGCATGAGCAATCTCACTGTTCCCAGGGAGCATCCATGGTTCAAAGAGGCATTGGCTGGGCAGGCAGGTAACTCCAGCTGCTCCCAAGTTCAACACCAAACCCATCCACATCTGAGCCACCAGTCAGCATGGGGAGCGCAGGGATTGAGCAGCTTCTTCCCAGCAGCAGGAAGCTGTTGTCAGTGCTGAGTCAGCTCTTTGCTTCAGAGATAGTCCAGTGTGTTTGTAACCTACACTTTTACCCCCAGGTTAGTGTTTTTAATTCTTGGCTGTACGAAATTCAAGCCCAAGGACGGGGGGATGTAGGTCAAGGAGCAAGGTGGCAACAACCGACTGTGGGTTGGGCACAGTGTCCTCAGCCAGACAGCGATTAATGTAAACATACATATTTTTAGCAATCATAATGGATTATTTAGTTGCAGGGAAGAATTAAAAGGAGCCCAAGGCTGTCTGGAAACTCTGAGGGCTGCAGGGGAAGGTGGTTCTGGGGGTGGGAGTAGTCCGTCCTTCTGAGCAACATCTCCATCTTCTCCATGATTCATTTCAAACTTTCATCAAAGATCAGGTGTTAGACATAAGGATAAAATAACTGACGTAAATAAATTTATATATATTTATACATGGCCTGTCACAGAAATGCAAATGGAATGTTAATAAGCCACTCACTTGACTTGGGATAAATATATGGTAGATAGTACCTGGAGGCTGTGTCTTCAAACACTTGCTGGTCAGAGACTGAAATAAATACAGCAACAGTGTGTGTTAGTTGGCCATGTAAAGGGCGTTGAGTTGTCATGGTTGTGTTGCTTTCCCAGGGCCCTTAAACATAATTTAATTTCATTTCTTTGGATTTAGGATTCCAGCCCAGCTGGAGATCATTGTAGTCTTCTCTTTGGGCGTGGTAAAGCAGAAAAAGTTAAGGGAAGGAGGATGTCCTTGTTTCATTAGTCTGCAGTATTTAATGATCTCTCTCTAGAGTTGTAAATGCTGGTTTTATCTGTTGCATGCTTTTTGTGGCTGTTTCTGTTTCCGTGCAGCACTGGCCTTTCCCCCCTCTCGGTGGATTGTTGTATCTGAGCTGAGTGCTGTTAAATACTGCAGAGTGTGTGACATGCACAAACCAAAGTTCCTTGGGTGGCAAGTTCTCAGCGGCTTGAACGGGTGCCAAGAATGTCACAGAATCACATCCCAGTGAGCTTTGCTCCAGAGGGGCCGATGCCGGGGTGATGGGCACAGGGTAATTACACCGAGGGAATGTTTAGGTGGCTTTCTCTGCCCTTCCTCTTATATCCATATTTCCAGTGGAAAGTTTTGTTTGCACATGGAGGAGCAGGGTTCAGGTTCTTCGTGGTTTCCCTGTGTGGGCTGAGCCCCTTCAGCGCTCGCCTGCAGTTGGCAAAATGCGGCAACAGCTCGTTTCCTCTTGATCTCTTCTACAAACCAACCTCAGAGGTTGGACTGGGTTTTCTGACGTCTTCAACTTCAGGTTCAACAACTCTTTTGAAGGAGGGAAAAACCCCTCGTATTTATTTCCGCAGGTGTGTGAAATGTTTTTTTTCCCATACAAATGCCCCGGTGTGGGACACGTCATATGTACAGAACAACTGCCTGCTGCTTGCTTGGATATTTTGGTTCATGTTGGAATCAGCTCTGATAAGGAGTTAAGGTCTGTGTGCCCAGACCTCTGTAATTTTCATGGTGGATATTCCTGCCCATGGCAGGGTGTTGGAATGAGATGATCTCTAGGGCCTCTTTCAGTCCCCTTCTGGGATTCTATGATTCCTGCTTGAGTGTGGCAGAACAGCCACCTGGATTGTTGGATCAACAGGGTGGGGTCGGGAATTTTGTGTCCTTAGGAAGAAAAGTGTGATTTGATGTGCATTTTTGACTTACGTGTGTGTAGAGAACAGGGGAAATTCTGGTTAAATATCTTCTTGAGTTCATGTAATAGTTATCAGTAGGTCAGAAATACCAGTCTGTAAAAGCCCTGTGCATATATTGCTCCAATGTATAATTTTCCATCCAGAAGCCAAAGTGTTTCACAGGCAAAAATCCTTTAGTCCATTGCTAGAATGGAATACAGTGCATTTTTTTAGCTTTTATTTTAAGCAGTTGCCATCAAATTTTTGTGGGTGTTGGCTGGCAGTAAATCAGGTCTTTTTAATTCTTTTTATTCCCAAACAACACACCAGTACATTCAGGAAACTTGGAGCAGTTTTCTAGGGCTATTTTCCCAGGTTGAGGAAATCTAACCAGCAGGGTTTTTTTCCCAAACCCTATAAAGTATCCCAAGGATTTGTGTCTTAGGATCATACAGCACTGTCACTGCTGGTGTTCTGTGCATGGAGATGATCTACAGTGACTTAACTCGGATCTGGAAAGGGAGGGACAGGGAGAAAACCCGAGGGTTCCTGTTGCTTCCGTTCAGAGGTGACCGTGCGTTAACTTTGGATTTCCTGACCCGGCTTGGGAATCTGCTGCTGACATCAGCCGTGAGAATAACCCGCCATCAGCAGGGATGGAGCCTGTCCTCAGTAGATCTTTCTAGGAGATAATCTTCACTCGGAGATTATTCTGACAGGGTGTTGAGTCGAGCTGAGCCAGGCAGAGTTCCTGATTTCAAGTTAATTTTGGCAGGGAAAAAGTGATCATTCTGCATATTTCCTGTAAAAATAAAAAATCCTGGATGCTTCACCAGGTCTGGTGAAACAGTTTTTGAAGGCAGCTATAAAAAAAAATTTAAAGTATTAATTTTTACATTTTTCACAGCTGAAATTTGGCATGAAAAATGCAAAGGTTTCAAACTGGTTTTAGGTGGCTTTGTTTTTAACTTGCTTCCACAACTGAAGTTAGGATAATGGAATGACAGAATCATGGAATGGTTTGGGTTGGAAGGCACCTTAAAACCCATCTCATTCCACCCCTGCCTCAGGTTACTCCAAGCCCTGTCCCACCTGGCCTTGGACACTTCCAGGGACTGGGCAGTCACAGGTTGGTTTTCTGGGCAACAAGCAGGTTGGTTTTGTTTTGCTTTTTAAACCCACATTGGCAGCTCAGCGCCTGCAGGACGTTAGAGCATCCCTCTGCTTTATCCTCCATGGCTGCTGCCGTGTTTCCAGCCGTGTTTCCAGCCGTATTTCCAGCTTTGTTTCCCACCTGCTGCTCGTGAGGAGTCCCCAGCCTGCAGCTGACTCACCGCTCTCAAATAAATCAACGGGCAGAAATGACAATTGTGCCACATTTTAAAATTGCAGGAGGGTGCAGGGCAGGTTGTGAGATCCCTTGATTCAGCGCCGCTGCCATTGACGGGAAGCAGCGGGTCTCCCGTTCCATCCAGGGGCTTGGAGCCTCTCTTTTATCTCCTTTTGTGGGAACAAAGGACAGCTGGCTTTGTGTTCTCCGCTCACTGCTTTCATTTCTCACACGTAAACCCAGCGTAACTTCATCGCCACTAAGCCTGCAAAATGTAATTGCCTGAAAATGAGAAATTTCTCTGGAAATGAGGAGTGGCTTGTGGGATACCAGGATTTGAAATGTCATCTTTGCATTTAGAACTGAGAAAAGAAAATTCTGTGTGCTGAATGAGCTGCAGTGTACTCGGACCAGGAATGGGGCCCCATCATCCTTGTGGGTCCCTTGCAACACAGGATATTCCATGAAACCAGATGTATTTGAGTCTGAACCCCATGGCTGGATTATTACATGTTGAGTCTTTGGGAATCAGCCCATGTGGATAAAATTTAGATTGGATTACGAATAAATTTAATCTTGATTGATGGAAAATAGATACATAGATAAATATTTTAAGTTGTTAATAGATTTTATCATGATTGATGAAAAATGGACACATAAATAGTGTGAGTAAGAACACAATCCTTACATACTCATAAGTAATTATGGAATGCAGATAAGTGTTTTAAAAGGGCTTGTAAACTACACCTGTAGTAAAGTGCATGTGTAAGAGAAAGATTTTATGTCCACCCCTTGTTTAATTAAGAACAATCTCTATTATTGCTCAATTTTCCCATCTGATTTTGCCGACAGTAAAATGCAAAAATAATTTTTCTTCAATGCTGTGGTGCCGTAGAGTGAAAGTGATTTTAGAAGTATCTGGGCTGGACAGAAGAGCATCTGAAATGCTGGTTAAGTACTCAGACTGTTCCCCAGTGATGCCACGTTCCGGGAGCAGCGCGGAGGAGCGTTCGTTCCCAGCTCCCTCCCGGCGCCGCGCGTGTGTTGTGACAGCTCCGGAGATTAGTTCCTCGGCGTGCTGGCATTCTGCTCCGCTGACTTCACAGCGATGTGGAAGAGCAGGTTCTCCCGTGTTGGGAAAAGGCTGAGTGCCAGAGCACGCTCTGCTTCTGGAAAAAATCACCCCGGGTTTAATGCTGCTAGCGGAAGCCCAAAATGAAGTTACAGAGCTATTTTTGTGCCATTTTTGACCTGCCCCAAAACCTATTGATACTTGGAATACTTTTAAGGAGGAGATTATCAGAGCTGTTGTTTTATCCTATTATGTTCCCGTGTTAAAATTTCCCTAGCTCATTCTAAAAGCTTTATGAACCCACTTTTGCCAGAAGAATTTTTAATAACTTATTTTCTGCGTTGGCAACGGGTGGTTGTTTTCAAAATTACTCACAGGGAAAAGCAAAGCCATATTCTCATTTTAATATTCTGGGAACTTGTCCTTGAGCAGCTTTCAGGCTTCAGATCTGTATATTTTTAAAGCTGAAAAAGAGTTGTATTTTGCTGCTCAAGACTTCACATAATTCCCTGTCAGATGCTTTATTTTGATTGTGCTGTGAGCTATAACTGGGTGACACAGCAGCTATAATTAACTCTTCCATCATTCTCCCATTCACAGAACATCAAACCTTTGACTTACTTTTGAATTATTATATCCATGTTTCTTCAATTGGAAAAGTGATGGGGATTTCCCTAAAGAAAGGGGGGATTGTTCTTGCAATAATTTTTTTTCTTGACTAAAAATAGTTAGGAAATAATAATGACTTTTTTTTTTTTTCTGGAATGTCTCAGAAAGTCTTGCTTTGCTAAGGGACGCATATCCTTAAAACTCCCTGGGGAAATGAAAGTTACCAGTATGATCCTTGTTTCCCAGAGTTGCACAGAATTCAGGCTCCTTTGTAGAATTTATCACCCTGTTGCATTGCTGTGTCATCACTTGGATATCTAATGGTATTATCCCAAGATAATATTTTTTATCTAGTGGAATGCTGTGATTTTAACAGTATGCTCCATATTTTTAATATCCTCATTAAAAAAAAAACAAACTGTAAAAATAGCCTGTCTCCATTCTAAAGCACTGCTCAAATCAATTCAGCGCTGCCTGTTGCTCGAGAGATACAGTCTCAGCACACTGGAATTCTAAAGGTTTGGGAGCATCAAGATGTGAGAAGGGAAAGTGGAAATGGGCACAGGGCAGTGGGTTCTGCAGCCCTAAAGTCCTATTTTAGCCTTCCCCAGGGATTGCTGAACCATGTGGAGCTGCTGTCAGCTTGGGAATTATTTTCGGTTTCTCCCCACAGACATTCTCTGCCCTATATTTGTGTGTTTAAAGAAGTTTCACTATTCTTTGCCAATTTATTGCCCAGTAGCAGGTGATGGCTGATGTTACCCCTGGAGAACACTGGGGCCCTGTTTGTGTGGAGTTGGGTTTGTTTTTCTCCCAAAATGCTGTAGAGAAGAACTTCAGTTTGGTGATTTAGTGGAAAGGCAGAGGAAATGGAGTAAAGATGAGGCAGAAAGGCTTCACTCTTCACTTTCAGTGATTAAATATTTAGTTCATTAATGAAGAGGACACAAAAGGTGGGTGCAGAAATAAAGGCAGTTTACCAATTTAGCAGATAAATGAGTCTGTGAAGGGACATCTTGATGGTGGGAGATTCGTTGCTGGGAAGGGAAATGTTATTTATTATCCATGAAGTGAGAGGTTGGGTGGTGCAGGGCAGCTGCCCTGGGGAGTAGCAGGGCAGGGGGAAGGGCTCAGTTTTTCACTCCATTCCTGGCATGGCTTTATTTTCACTCCTCTCCCAAAGTGGTGCTGAACTTCCTCCTCTGAGGCCGGAGGAGTAGGAGGGGAATGTGTGGGAAAGGCACCAACGTGTGAAGTGGCTGGATGGGATGGGAGGGTTGTAATGAGAGGGTGAGACCGGCAGCAGAGTTTCTCGTGTTTATTATTACTTCTGCATTTTTGACCCTTTTTGTTGTGTTTTATTTTGGTCTGGCCTGTTTTTATATCCTTCTAGATTGTTTGTTTGTAAGTATTTTGGGACAGAGATTGTCTTCCCTTTTGCGCCTCCAAATATAATGGGGACAGAGCCCAAGGGCTTCTGGGAACGTGCCACGGTGCTCGTTACACCAAGATGTTCAGAAAGAAAACCAGGTTTTTTGAACGTTTGAAGAAAAACACCCACAAAAAAAGCAGTAGAAGAGCTCACAAAATCAAATCTTGGAAATTACTAGAAGCCTGAAATGGATTCCCTGAGAAAAGAAATGGAAAAGTTAAGTGATTTAATGGCAAGAAGGTTTGTAAGAAGGGTATGAAATATTTAAGATAAGAAAAAGATAAACTTGCGTATCGTTTTTCTAATACAATGTGGAGAGGAATATAAAAATTCAATCAAGCAGGAAATTTCAGACTGACAGGGTTATTTTAGTACGTGGCACATCTCCCCCCCTCCAGCCTCTGAGTTAAAATTCCAGCAGAATTTTTTCGAAGACTGCTCGTGTAATGGAGAATGAAAGTCTCCAGGGTTATGTCAGACAAAATTATTTTTAGCGCTGTTCTGAGCCCTCGTGCCTCGGGGAAGAAATGAGCCACTGAAGCAGGATGACGTGTCCCCACTGGGCAAGCTTTAATAACATTATATTCTCTGTATTTCTGCCTCTTCTCAAAGCATCAAATGATCCTGAGTCTGTGGGTTAGATTGACTCCCTCTGTGATCTAATATGCAAATTCTCTTCCGCTGTAATTATTGTTTATAAAAGGTGTTCCTGGGTCTGAATTCTTCATATCTTAAGTTGGAGGTTGAGGCTGAGCCTGGAAACAGAGTTTGCTGGTTCATAGAGAATCCTAGAATGGTTTGAGCTGGAAGGGGTGTTAAAGATCTTCTTGTTCCACCCTGGGCCACGGGCTGGGACAGGGACATGGACATTCCCATCTATCCAGGTTATTCTCAAGCAGTTGAGCAAAATGCTTGGCATGATTTTCACACGTGGTCTCTTTGGAGTACAGATCTTTTCAGGGAAGATGCCTGAGAGCACAGTAATATTTCTTTCCTGTACATGAGAGTGCTGGGAGGGGTTTTGAGGCACTGTCAGACCTGTGCATCCTCCCTGTATTTCTCCACTCTTCCTACACAGCTCCTGAGCTGGTCCAACATTGCATTACACTTAATTAAATCTCCACCATTGTCAGGGTGGGTAACAGGATCTCGCTGACATTTTACCCACATTCCACTTTCCTGCCTGTCTCCTCTGGGGGCTTTGGAGGGGGATATTGGTAGGAAGACACTTAAATCTTTGTGAATAGCGGGCGGCAGCACAGAAACAGAACCGGGCACAAAAGGGAGGAAGGCCTGTGGATGAGCAGAAGCTCTGGAATTTTGTTTTTTTAATAAGATTACCATTTCCTGGGTGACTTTGCCCCGTGCACTCACCTGTCCTTCCCTCTGTGCCGTTCCCAGCAGTGACTCCAGCAGCAGCTCGAGCGACGAGTCCCCGGCGCGCTCGGTGCAGTCGACGGCCGTGCCCGCGCCCGCGTCCCAGCTGCTCCCGTCGCTGGAGAAGGATGAGCCCCGGAAGAGTTTTGGGATCAAGGTGCAAAATCTTCCAGTGCGCTCAACAGGTAAATTCACTCTGGAAAGGGGAACGGGGAAAGAGGGTGGGACTGGTGGGATAACCTGTACTGAGTCTTTGACACACGGCAGCCGCGTGCTGCCTCCGAGAACGGGATCCTCTCCCTGCTTCTGCCTCAGTTCTGCTGTGACAGTGGGAAGATTGCTTAATTAGTGACCATCTGTGAGAAACCCTGCTGGTCCCAGCTCCAAGTACTGGGCATTTCCAGCTCCTGGAGCTGGTGCTTCCAACAGCAATGTGGGCTTTCCCAGGGAAGAAACTGACACCATCTGCATTTTTAACTTAGAACTTTGATTGTTTTATCTCACCCTGCTTCAATTTCATTTTTAATCCAAAAAATTGAGGATTTTCTGTTGCAATTTGAGTGCTTTAAAACACTCCTGAGCATATTCGTAAAGGCAATGCATATTGCATGGAAAATAATCCAGGAAACCACGTGCTGAGGAGTGCCCATGATTGCTCCCTGTTCCCTGTGCTGAGCACAGGAGAGATCCCACAGGAAAAACCAGCATGGCATCAGTTGTGAAACAGTTTTAACAGAATTCATGGATGCAGAAGCACTGTCTGAGCTAAAATAATATCTGTTAATCTTTTGAGCAGAGTACCTGACGTGTTGGTATCTTCCTGTAGATTTAATGCCTGTCATATTCCTTGAAAGGACACAAAGCTGAGGTCAATATCCCATGAATCCCAGACAGATTGTATGGGGCTGAGTCGGATTCTGCAAAATCTGATGAAGCTGCCTGGTTATATTTCTGAATTGACTTAACTGAATGTTGTTTGACTCCATCCTCCACTCCAAACACCTTGTCCCAGCTGTGCACAGTATTCCTGTGGGATTTTTAATTGAGTATCCCTGTTATTTCTTCTTCGCCTGGAGCTGGGTGTCTCTTAGAAGCAAAAACCATCCACTGCCAGCTTTAGCCATGTAAAACTTTATGTGTGTAGTTTCTTGGGTTTAAAAGAGAAAGATCAGCAAGAAACTTTGGACACTGTCAAAATTAACATTCCAAATTAAAAAGGGCACTCATGTGAGCGCAGAGTTATTGGGATGAAGTCACATTTCAGAAATACAGTCAGAGTTCTTCATGTCTCTTATGGTGCTGCTGAGTCGGTAGAAGTGACGTTTCTGCAGTATTAATGTTTATTTGTTGGTTTAGATACAAGCCTTAAAGATGGACTTTTCCACGAATTCAAGAAGTACGGGAAGGTGACGTCGGTGCAGATCCACGGCGCGTCCGAGGAGCGCTATGGGCTCGTGTTCTTCCGGCAGCAGGAGGACCAGGAGAAAGCACTAAATGCCTCCAAAGGAAAGCTCTTCTTTGGCATGCAGATTGAAGTCACAGCCTGGATAGGACCAGGTAAGGTCCATGCCCTTCTCCCATGGGACTCTGGGTGTGTTCAGGAGCTGTTGTAAAGAGGCTGAATAGAAGTAGGAAACATACTTTAAAGAAACTGGGGAGAATGCCACGATAAACTCCGGAGCAAAAAGAGTGGATGCTCTTGGATCAAACAGCGAGAGAAAAGGAAAGCTGCCATCCTCCCAAACAGTGGGATCTGCTGGAAGGAACGATCTCATCTGCCATGTCTCAGTGGAGCAGCTGCCAGTGGGTGGTGTGAGCACAGCACTGAGTCCTCCCAGCCTCGTTTCGTCTCCTTTTAATTAAAACAGCCAACGAGTGCTGCGTTTTGAGGCTGTGGCAGCACAGCCCACGTGACCAACCAGTGAGAGCTGCAGCCCTGAGCACGTGGTGAAGTTCTCAGACTGCACTTCAATGGCTTCTTTAAAAATTGATTCCTGAAAACAAACTCCTGCCATGTGCTCTTCCCCAAGCACAGGGAAGCCTTACTGGAATTCATGCACTCAAGTATAGTATTGATACTTGGTAAAAGTAAATTTCCAGAGAAGCAGTTGAAAGGTGCAGATCCCTTTCACTTGAGGATGCTGAGATTCCTCTGTGGAATATAAAGATTCCCAATCCCACATGAATAACAAGTCATGGGTGCAGTACTGGGTGTTTTTCTCAAAGACAGTGGTTACTCTTGTTCAGATCAAGAAGGAGGTCTGAATAAACCAACATGAACCAAATCTGCAGTCGTTTCAAATTTCCTGCTCTCTTTTATCCTAGAAACCGAAAGCGAGAATGAATTTCGTCCTTTGGATGAAAGGATAGATGAGTTTCACCCAAAGGCAACGAGAACTCTGTTCATTGGCAACCTGGAGAAAACCACCACCTACCACGACCTTCGCAACATCTTCCAGCGCTTTGGGGGAATAGTGGTACGTGAATGGTGTCCTGTGTGGGGTGGCACTGCCCCCCTTTCTGTACACACCTGTGAAATGCTATGGGTGGTGCTAAATCTGTCAACGACAGATAATTCAGTCTTTCTGTAATAATCTGAGTCATTCATCTTGCTGGAATATACCTGAAAGCTTTTCATTGTATTCAGAGTTCAGCATACGAATGTTGAGGGGTAGCTTAGCAGGAAAAACAGTCCTAGGAGTGTTTACAACAAATGTCTCTCCTGCTGTTTTCTCCTGGTAATTCTCTCCTGGTAGCTCCAAAGCTGACTGAGTATTTGGGATGTGAATGTGCCAGGTGATGTTCTCACGTCGACTCCTACAACTGTGTGAGTCTGAGTTTCCTGTTGATTCCTGGAACAAGGGGCTTGGTCAGTGCATGTGGAAGCAGCCCCGTGCCAGGCAGAGGGGACTGGAGCAGAGGAATGAATCAGTGATGGCATGTGAGGGATTTGGGTTTTCAGCTGAGGAGGTAGAGCAGCCCCCTCTTCTCTGCTCATGACTTTCTATCAATTCACATCAATATTATATTTAAGGGAAATTTTCAACGAAAGTTTTGCAACTGTCCTATTTAATGAATTTTATCCTATTTAATTTAATTTTCACATGGGCATGGAGTGACAGGACAAGCCTTAAGCTGAAGGAGAGCAGAGTTAGATGGGATATTGGGATGGAATTCTTCCCCAGGAGGGTGGGGAGGCCCTTACAAGTTGCCCAGGGAAGCTGTAGCTGCCTCATTCCTGGAGGTGTCCAAGGCCAGGCTGGACAGGGCTTGGAGCAGCCTGGGACAGCGGAAGGTGTCCCTGCCCATGGCAGGGGTAGAACTGGATGAGCTGTAAGGACCTTTCCAACCCAAATGATTCTGGGATTCATTCTGTGATTCCTGTTGAGTCTGGACTTCAGACGGTTCGTGTTCTCCCTGTTAGCTGTGGGTGCTTGTGAATGTACTGAGCTTCGTTCACTCTGCTCTGACGTGTCTATTGCAGCTGAGGAATCAGCCACACACTCCAGGAGCCCCATCCCTGCTATTCCCCAAAAGAAGAGGAGGTTGCTTCCATGTACAATGTGAACAAATACAAAATCCTCATTTTATGATGTCTGGCAGCCCTTGTGTATGCAGACTCTGCTGTATCCTTGACATCAATAGTGATTTATGAATTCGTGCCATGTCTGTGGCTTGAACCCTTTTCCAGCGTTAGAGCAGCAGAGCTCTCCTGATAAAGATGCTTATCAGTGTTAGTGTAAATTGGTTTTTGTGTGCCATGGTGCTCTCTGTCATCATTATTAATGGCTCAGAATTGGGAGGCAGCCCTGCCTCACCATTTCCAGGAAAACTTGCAAGCTCAGGTGCAGAAGGGACCAGCTTTCTAACCTTTCTGAGGGGTAATGAGCACAATAATGATACTTTATTTGCCTGTCACAAGGAAGTGCTCGCCCAGGGTGAGTGGTCAAGTATAATTTGCCATGGTTGCAGTCATGCTACTTCAGACATTTGGAAGTGTAGTTTTCTATTAATGTTCCACTTAAATCATTAGGCCAGGGCTGTAGGAGTCTAATAGTTGTGTAAATCTCCCTGTTTACTTCTGTTTTCCCAGATAAAGAGCTCTTGGGTGAGACTGTGTCAAACTGCTGCCCTGTCCCTAAATTTATTAACCATGAAATTAGCCTGTCCTGGATGTTGGAACATTTATGCTTAGATCCATGTGTGGCTCACAAAGGCAGCTCCTGCTATTCCAACAAATAAAGCCAAACCCTCCACCTCCTATTTTCAGCTTGGAATGAATCATAGTATCATGAGTTTGTTCAGAGGCTTTGGGTACATTTCCAGTGCTAGTGCTGAGCTTGTTTGTTAACCAAATGTCAGCTCCTGGCTTGCTGGGCCTTTTTTAAATCGATTAAAATCAGCCTTTATTTGGCTTTGTGAGCCTCTGGCTGTACTTGTGAATGGGCCCGTGGTGGCTTGGTTTTAAAGAGCAACAGCAACCAAAGTTGAGACTCTTTTTGCCTTTGCCATGAGTCAGACTGGTTCAAGAGATGAGTCCAGCATCACTTTGTGTTTCTAGGAACAGGATGGATCACGATTATTTGGAAAAGCAGCCCGGCTTGGCTCAGAAATGAGGATCGGAGCAGGTTGTTTTCTCGTGAGCCTTTGTGAGCGAAAATTAATCTGTATTTCTTTGATCCTGAATTGTCTCTTCTTGATATAGTATTAACAGCCTAAAGCTGGTGTTTGTTGATCAGGTCAGGCTTAGTTCTGCAGGCTTGGATTTTAAATCTGTGGGATAAAGAGCTTTCCCTGCTCAGTAAGGATTTGGTTTTGAGATGCAGCAGAACAGCAAAGTTTTAACTGTCTACTATTGTTTAAATCCTCCCTCTGAAGAAAATATTAATTAAAGAGCTTGCTGTGCCACGTGTCTCTGAAAAAAACAAGTCTTCTTAGATGGGATTGACTGCTGACTGTGGGCTGTTGTGTTTTGTGCTTGTCCCCAGGACATCGACATTAAGAAGGTGAACGGTGTCCCTCAGTACGCGTTCCTGCAGTACTGCGACATCGCCAGTGTCTGCAAAGCCATTAAGAAGATGGATGGGGAATATCTTGGAAATAACCGGCTCAAGGTAAAGAAATCCTCCCCTGGACTGTATCCTTCTCGTGTCTACCGCTGCCGCATCGTGGGATGTTTCGCAGCGAAGTAGTTTGTGGAAGTAAGATGGTTTTTAATGCAAGATCATATCAGAGCGTGATGGTTTCAACCACCACCTGATTGGGATTAATCAGCATTTTTGTTGGCTCTGTGCACACGCAATCCTGGGACTGAGCACTCAGAGACTGACGTTCCCTGGCCTGGAAGGTCTGGCGAGGCTGTGCTGGGAATCCATCCCACTCCCCATGGCAAACGGGGCCTGTCAGGCCCCAGAGCTGTCAACCTGTCACTTCTCAGACATTCAAACTGTAGAAGAACCCAATGTTGTCAAACACTGTATTTGTTTAAACAAGCAGAATTATTTTCTTTAATTGCTCTTTGATTTTTGTCTTGCACCTGCACCAGATGCTAATTTTAGAAAATCCATACAAACAACAGCTTTCTCCAGATAAGTCTTTCATCAGGCAGGCTCTGTTCAGTGAGTTTAACCCTTGTGCACTGTACTGATGGAAGTTTTGCCCTTTTGTGTCCAGCTGGGTTTTGGGAAGAGCATGCCTACAAACTGCGTGTGGTTAGATGGGCTTTCCACAAACGTTACGGATCAGTATCTGACCCGACATTTCTGCCGATACGGGCCTGTGGTGAAGGTAGGTGGGAGGCTTTGGCATGTGCTTCCAAGTCGTTACTGTCTTCCTTTCTTCCCATCCTGTCCTTTCAACCCCACTGTCCAGGGCTTTGCAGCTCAGGTAGAAGAAATTCGCTCTGGGGTGGAATTTGGCTGACAGGGCTCTGTCAACATAGACAGCCACCAGAAAGAAGTATTTTGAGTGAGCCGAGATGTTGAGCATTGGAAACCATTTGTTGCTCTTGTGCAGTACAGTCTCTCCCCAGCAAAACTTCTTAAATATTAGTTGGAAGAGCAGCAGTCTAATTGTGTAATTAGTCATACTTGCTAATTACATCACTAGACATAACTATGTTTTTTTTTTCATCAGACCAAGAAAAAAAAGACTTTTTAAAAGCAGTCAGGACAATCACAGTGCCAAAAGTACATGGAAGAAGAGAGAAAGTCAACAATGGTGCAACACACCCCTGTCACACAGTGGGAGCCTCTCCCATGCAAGTGATTTATCACGTGCTTAAACTTCAGTGTGGGAGTTGTCCTGTGTGTTTTTATTGGACATGGATGTGCTTAAAATTAAGCAACGTGTGTAAATCTTTGCAGGATCAGGGTCTGGCCTCCCCAAAGGATTTTTGTGGGTTTGTGTTGCAGCTTTGACATTCTTTATTGTAGCTGTTGTTGCTTGAATAATACATTTATGCTGCTAAAAGAAGGCAGTATTTGGAAATTGGGTGTTTAACAGCTGGTGAGTGGTACTGCAGACTGATAACAAAAGCTGGTTCCACTTTGGGATTAAATGTTTCCTTTACCTTTTTTCCCCCCTAAAACACATTGGGAATTTAAATAAAACCCACACACAAAAAAAACCCTCAACAAAGAAATTATACAAAACTCAGTCAACAAAGAAAAAATATTCAAAGTAAAATACAGAAAAACAAAATAAAGGCATAATATACCTCAAGCCACAATATCCACAATTCAAAGCAGTCCCGTGTCCTTTTATTGTCTCTTCATTTCAATATGCCTCATCAGAAAAGCCTGGAAATTCACCTTGCTAAAAATTATTTCCTTCCTGGTATCCTCATGACTTAGGATTTGTTGGGACTGACATTAAGTCCTGTGGATGAGGCTCTTATTTGGTTTTTGTTTTGTTTTTTTGTTTTTTACAGGTGGTGTTTGACCGCTTAAAAGGCATGGCCCTGGTTCTCTACAATGAGATTGAATATGCACAAGCAGCTGTAAAAGAGACCAAGGGGAGGAAAATCGGTGGGAATAAAATTAAGGTGTGCAGAATGACTTCCAAACCAAAGCAAAACAGGCAAAAAAAGAGGAACAAATTGTGTTTAGGCCTTCCCCCTTAAATGCTGGCAGTGCAGACTGTCAGGCTCAAGGAATACTTGGCGGGACACACATGTCCCATATATCAAAGGCTGAAATTATATTTTTATGCTCGGCTTATCAAGATGTCAGGGAATCCTGAACTGTTACTTATAAAGCCTTTTCCAGTATTCTGCTGTTTGTTCCGCTGAACTTGTCTCTCTGAGCTCCTGAGTGTTGGTGTCCGTGTCATTGCCTCGTTTTCCCCAATCCAAGGCACACTTTTGTCTGTTTTTATGTTAAAAAAGGGAAATCTGAAGGTGTGAATTCCTCCAGGAAAACACATGGCTGCATCCAGCTGCCCCATGCTGATGTCGAAGCTCTGGGGTGCACTAACCTCAACATACAGTCATGGAATCATGGAATGGTTTGGGTTGGAAAAGACCTTAAAGATCATCTTGTCCTTCCTTGCAACACATTTTAAACAATAATTGAAAACATTACTTTAAAAAACACACATAAAGTACTTTTCTTCCTGGAACAACACTTAACATGTACAGGGATATCTTGGATTTGGGTGAATGTGGTGATACCTGTTCTGACTGTCCCATCAGTCCCACTAACTGGGGACGTGAGGTGTCAGCCAACCCTTTGAATTATCTTCCTCCTCCTCCTTTCTCCTCTCCTGAAGAGTGGGCAGTGGTGTCAGGCATGGTCTCAGCAGCTTCCCACCTCACCCAGGGCTGGGAGTTGGGTATTCTGCAGTGTCTGAGCATGGTGTTGGATATCAGTTATCTTCCAAGGAAGGAAAGAGTGTGGTCCCTTAAAAGTTTCACAATTTGTGTGGATCTTGTTGCTTAATGACTTCGGAATAAGCAACACCCCTGATGTGGGCCTGTGCTCCATTGCTGTGGTTACACACAGGACTGGGCTGATTCAAAAAATAACGGGAACTAGAATGTTAAAAATATTCCCTTATGTGGCATACACGTCATGAAATCTCTTCTAATCCTTCATTTTTTTCACTATGCCATTAGCTTCTAAGTACTAGAAAACACCAATTCTTGGAGCAGCTGGGACAGGGAGCTGCAGTTCAGGAGCCTTGGTTCTTTCCCTGCTCTATAACCCCAGGCAAACACCATGGAGTCCAGAATGGATTTGTAATCCTGACCCTCTGTAGCACTGCCCTGAGATAAAAGGGACTTTGGAACTGTCCTGGCATTAAAAACATCAATACCACAATAATAATGTGTATTTTTCCTGCTGCTTTGCCCAACAGAAGCCTTTGGGATGGCAACTTACAACAACATAGTAAGGAGGTAGTTACACAGCTCCACTGAGGAAGCGTCTTTATTCCTGGGGATGTGCAGGGCCAGAATTGAAAAGTGTTTGACATTTTTTATTAAATTTTACCCCCATTTTCAGTTCTGCTGCCACCTTCAGCAGACAGAGAAATGTTGGCAGTGAGATGTTTCTGTGACTGAATGTGATTTCCCCTTTCTTTTTCAGGTGGACTTTGCAAATCGGGAGAGTCAGTTGGCATTTTATCATTCCATGGAGAAAACGGGTCAAGATATCAGAGACTTCTATGAAATGCTGGCAGAAAGAAGGCATGTATCAATATTTTTATTCCAGTTTTTGTTTTCCAGCATCACCTTACACAATCCTTTTACAATTACTGTCCTCCACATCATACAGTCAAACTGTCTTCAGGCCATAATTCTTAAACAAGTTTTTTCCTCTGAACTTTGTCCTTGTTTTTTAAGTTTTATTAAAAACACCTCTGCATTTTAATTTTTTTTAACCTCTTCACTATTTTTTAAATTAAATTTGGGTGGTCAAGCTTAAGCTGTGCAGATTAGAGCAGGCTCTCACACATCCAAGGCGTAGCCAGTTAGTGGAATTCCTGCTGAGGTGGAGGTTTCAGTTGTCTGCGTGATCCATATTTAAGTATCCTGTTTCTCTGGTGGGTCACCAGGACGCAGTTGGGAGTCATTCATCACGTCTTAGGAATGCAAAGAGCAGCTTATCTGTAACAGAGAAATGTGTGTGTTGGTGGGTGTACATGAAGTCTGATAAACTGCTGCTCAGCCCTTGAGCACAGAGTAAAATCCGATCCTCCACCTCCCTCTTTCCAACAGTTTTTTTTGTAACTTGATAAAATAATACATTTTGGGTAAGGATGCATTTTTATTTTGAATAAGGCTGTGTCCTGTGTGGCTGCCCCTTGGCAGCAGCTGGCACCACATGCTGCACAGCCACTTACTTATCCCTGAAGACCTGGCACATAAACACTCCACATTTTGGGCTTTTTTGCCTTCACTGACTGAAAAAACACCCGTGTTTTATTCCTTCCAGAGCCTGGCTCATGGTTAGTGCTCTGCCTGCCCAGGAGTCAGTGCAGCATCACTCTGGTGTACCTGGGAGCTGGATAAACCAAACATTTTTTTGCAGCAAAATAGATTGGTCTGACAATGCAAAATGAGCAGATTTGAAAGCGAGCAGACTTTGGAAATTGGTGATCAGAATTTGCGTAATGGAAATACAAGTGTGCCTTCCCCAGGCCTTGCCAGATGTTGTGGTGTGCCAGCAATAAGCATTTCCTCAGAACTGCACTGGATTCAGGCAAGAGGAGGGTGGTTTTGGGTGTTTTTTAGCACATGGGACTCAGGTGGATGTGTCTTTGCCATGGAATAATCCTGAGCAGGACCCTGATTTCTGGTGTTTGGGCACACGTTAGTCTGGTTTTTCCTTCTCTGTCATTCTGCTCACACAGTCATTAGGAGATCCATAGGGATAATGGATCCTGGAGCAGTGGAGCAAGCTCTGCAGACTCCTGTAATTCTGCAGCTTCTGGTCCCCCTCCAAGCTCCTCCTTGCAGAGGTGCTGAGATCTGCACAACCACCTTCTCTCAAGGTTGTAGTTGGAGCCAGTCTAAATAAGACCGAAGGGGGAAAAAAACCATGAAAAAACAAACAAAATTCCTCATCAATATTTTTAACTTCACAGCTGCTTTTCCCAACATTCCACTTCACTTGCAGGACGAGGTTTTTGTCTTCTGTGTTTTGTCCCTTTTTCAATTTTGTACTTTTCTTAGAAGGTGGAAGTTGCCAGCTTTTAACATAAAATATAAACTGTGAAGCCAAATAAACATATGAGGAATCCCAGAATCATTTAGGTTGGGAAGGACCTCTAAGGTCATTGAGTCCAACCTCGATCCCCTCTCCTCCTTGTCCCCAGCCCAGAGCACTGAGTGCCACATCCAGGCCTTCCTTGGACACCTCCAGGGATGGGGACTCCAAACCTCCCTGGGCAGCCCCTTCCATTTCCTTACCACCATGGGAAATTCCTCCTGGTGTCCAAGGTGAGCCTTCCCTAGCCCAGCCTGAGGCCATTCCCTCTCCTGGTGTCCCTGTTCCCTGGGAGCAGAGCCTGACCCCACCTTAGTACAGAGTGTGCAAAACACACTGTAATGATGGGGAATTAGAACTCCAGCTTTATTCCACCTCCCTGCCATGTTCAGTCTTAAAAATCACTTATTTTTGCTGCTTGGAGGTATTGAAATAACATTAATTGCTTGACCTGCTTTGCTGAATGAATTCACCTCTCTTATAAACAGCCTGATATTTGTTGACTTGGTTTTACTGTAAACAGGCAACGCCAGCAAGTCACATGCAGTGAAAGAGCTAATTTGGGAATTAAAAGATCACTTGCAGGGCTTAGGATTTTTAAAGAACTCTTACCATCACTTTGCTGCTTAATAATGGAGAGATTCCATGCCTGAAATTTTATTTGACTCATGTTTTCAGAGTCAAATGAAGGTCTCAAGTTCTGGATAAAGAGGTGTCTTCACCCTGCCGGCCTTGTTTGGGTGCACAGGTGCTGTGTTGCTTTTTCCCTCGTTTCACACGATGTTTGAATTTGACAAAAACAAAGGAGTGAGGGTGGTGAAACAATGCTTGGAAAAGCTGTTATGACATCACCCATGAAGTACATTTGGTATTTGATAAGTTAACAAAAGTATTTAGTCCACTGCACACAGACTCCTTGCCAAACCTTTGTGTGCAGCTGCCTTGATGCACGTAGGAAAAAAGATCAGAAAATGGTTTCTTTACGTAGCAAAAAACTATGGTAACAGAGTACATTGGTTGAGAAGGAGACCTAGAATCTCTTTATTCTTATGTTTAGCAGAGACGAGCGAAGAGGATCCTACGAATACGCCCCTGACCGTACTTACTATGAGACCGTTCGGACCCCAGGGACGTATCCTGAAGATCCTCGGCGGGAATACCCAGCTCGGGGCAGAGAATTCTACGCCGAGTGGGATCCCTACCAAGGAGACTACTATGACCCGCGATACTACGATGACCCTCGCGAGTACCGGGATTACCGGGGAGATCCATACGAGCAGGACATCAGGGAGTACAGCTACAGGCAACGGGAGAGGGAGAGGGAGAGGGAACGGTTCGAATCCGATCGGGACAGAGACCATGAGCGGAGACCAATCGAGCGGAGCCAGAGCCCGACGCACTCCCGGCGCCCGCAGAGCCCCGGAGCGTCCCCCTCGCAGTCGGAACGGCTGCAGAGCGACTCGGAGAGGAGGATTTACAGCAGGTCCTCAGATCGCAGCGGCAGCTGCAGCTCGCTGTCCCCTCCACGATACGACAAGCTGGACAAAGCCCGCGTGGAGCGATACGCAAAAAACGAGAAGGTGGAGAAAGAGCGCGTTTTCGAGCAGGAGAGGGTGGACAAGGAGAAGCGCTTGGTGAGGAAGGAAAAGCTGGAAAAAATAGAAAAGGAGAAAACAGATAAGCAGAAACGAAAAGCGAAGATCCATTCACCCAGCTCTCAGTCCTCGGAAACAGATCAGGAGAATGAGAGAGAGCCCAGCCCAGAAAAACTGAAGGGCAACAGTAAACAAAGCAAAGAGAGGGGTGACAAAGAAGGGGCAGCAAAGAACCGCCTGGAACTGATGCCCTGTGTTGTGCTGACCCGTGTGAAGGAAAAGGAGGGGAAGGTGATTGATCAGCCTGCACTGGAGAAACTGAGGGCAAAGCTGGATAACGACACTCTGAAATCCCCACTGCTTGAACAGAAAACCCAGACGTCCCAGGCTGAGCAAGCCAAGTCGGAGCAGTCTAAACTAGAACCTGTCAGAACCAAGGTACAGAAGGAGAAAGCCCTTGCCAGTCACATCGAAGTGGTGGACAAGGAGGGAAAAATGAAACCCAAAAAGCACTTGAAGACAGAGCAAACTTCCGAGGGGGCCAACGCAGTGGATTTAGACAAGTTGGAGGCTCGTAAAAGGCGTTTTGCCGATGCGAATCCGAAACCCGACAGGCAAAAACTGGATGTAAAACGGAGCAGCCAAGATGAGGAGGATGCACGCATGGTTTTGAAAAAGCAGCTCGATGCAACAGCATCGTCTAGAGAAGCACCAGTGTTAAGGGAAGGAGAATTGGAGAGAAAACCCCTGAGGAAGGAGATGCTTAAAAGGGAATCTAAAAAACTCAAACTGGAAAGACTTATTCCTGTTACTAGTCCCAAAGAAATTCAGGACACTCTTAATGTTGGTGGGATTGGCATGCGTCCCACCCTGGATCTGCAGGCGAGGCTCATGGAGGCACCCGAGGAACCTGTGGAAGTTCAGGAACTCCCTCCTAAAAAACTGAACCCGGTAAAGCCCCAACATAAACAGGTGCAGCTGCTGGATGAGCAGGGAACAGAGAGAGAGGACACGAGGAAGAATTACTCCAGCCTTCCCGAAGAAACACCAGACCATAAACTTGGCCAAGAGAAACCTCAGTCAGCTGACACGGAGGAGAAAATCAGCATCGACATTGACCACACACAGAGCTACCGGAAACAGATGGAGCAAAGTCGCAGGTTGAAACAGCAGCTGGAAATGGAGATAGCAAAGTCAGAGAAGTTTGGCAGTCCAAAGAAAGATGTGGATGAATATGAAAAGAGGAGTCTGGTTCACGAGGTGGGAAAGCCTCCACAAGACGTCACCGATGACTCTCCACCAAGTAAAAGGAAAAAGACTGACCAGTTTGACTTTGAAATCAGCACTAAGAGAGAAAGGAACTACAGGAGTTCTCGTCAGGTGAGTGAGGACTCCGAAAGGATGTCCTGTTCCCCAAGCATCAGGCACTTCCCGTTCCATGAGGATGACGACACGCTTGATTCTCCGAGGTTAATGCCATTGAAGGAAACCAAAGAGTCACCTAAAATAGAAGAAAAGGGTCTTTCATACTCCAACATGACTGTGAGGGAAGACTCGCTGAAATTCAATCCTTATGATTCCAGCAGAAGGGAACAGATGGCAGAAATGGCTAAAATAAAACTCTCTGTGCTGAGTTCTGAGGAAGACTCGAGTAGGTGGGAAACCCAAGTGAAACAAGAGCCTGGGAGAGTCGATATCAGCTTTCCAAGCAGCATTGTCAAAAGAGACAGTATACGGAAACGGTCTGTCCGAGACCTGGAACCTGGGGAGGTGCCTTCAGATTCGGATGACGATGGCGAAAACAAGCCCCATTCCCCAAAAGCCTCATCCTTGTTAGAGAGTTCCAGGTTGTCTTTTTTATTAAGGGACAGAGAAGAGAAGTTCCGTGAAAGAGAGGAAAGACTCCAGTCCAGTTCCTTAGAAAGAAACAAATTCTACTCTTTTGCGTTGGACAAGACAATCACACCTGACACAAAGGCCTTGCTTGAAAGGGCTAAATCCCTCTCTTCCTCTAGGGAGGAAAACTGGTCCTTTCTAGACTGGGATTCAAGATTTGCTAGTTTCAGAAACAATAAAGACAAAGAGAAGGTTGACTCGGCTCCAAGACCTATTCCATCCTGGTATATGAAAAAGAAAAAAATCAGAACCGATTCCGAAGGTGGAAAACTGGATGATAAGAAAGAAGATCATAAAGAGGAGGAGCAAGAGCGGCAGGAACTGTTCGCTTCTCGGTTTTTGCACAGTTCAATCTTTGAACAGGACTCCAAACGCCTGCAGCATTTAGAGAGGAAGGATGATGATCTGGACTTCATCTCTGGAAGGCTGTACGGGAGACAGTCCTCCTCCGATGGGACGAACAGCACGGCTGATTTGGTGCAAGAGCCAGTGGTTCTCTTCCACAGTAGGTTTGTTGAGCTGACACGAATGCAGCAGAAAGAAAAGGAGAAAGATCAGAAACCAAAAGAAGCTGAGAAACAGGAAGATAAAGAAAACCGGCCGAAAACACCAGAAATAGTTCCTGATAGTAAAGAAACAGAACATAAACCTTCCTCAGTTGTTGGTCCTTCTTCAGTCACCGTCCTCCCACAAGAACCAGCTCCCATTGCTCCCGAGAAAATAGTGAGTGAAAAGGTCCTGGTGGAACCAGCTTCTGTCAAAGAAGAGAAACCTTCTGAACCTGCTGCTGCAGCAGAGGAACAAAAACCTTTTCTTGAACTTGCTGCTCCTGTCAAAATGGAACCTCCTGAGCAAATGGAACCTCCTCCAGTTGTAGAAGCGAGTAAAGAAATTCTTGCTACAACCCTGGTGCCAGAGGAAGATGCTGTGGCAACAGAGCATCCTTCATACTTGGATACCAAACCTCCCACTCCTGGGGCCTCATTTTCTGATGCAGACATCAGCGTAGATCCAGAACCTGAGGCTGCCCAGCTCCTTCCACCTCCACCCAAGCTAGTTCAGAAGTCAGATGAGGCTGCAGAACCTAAAGAGGAAAATCCTCCACCCTCTGCCAGCATCGATGCTGGTGTGAGTCAAAAGGTGGAGGCAGCTGCTGAGGTCCTGCCACCTGTTTCTGACAATGATATGGAAGTGGAACCTCCGGTTGTTGTAAAAGATAAAAAGTCCTACAAAAGTAAACGGTCCAAGACTCCTGTGCAGTCGGCTGCAGCTAACATCACCGAAAAGCCCGTCACGAGGAAGAGCGAAAGAATTGACCGTGAGAAACTGAAAAGGTCGAGCTCTCCTCGCGGGGAGACCCAGAAGCTTTCTGAATTGAAAGTGGAGGCGGAAAAGGTTTCAAGGAATGCTGCTAAATCCCCGAGTTCTGCTGCAGAGCCAGAAAATGTGGAGCCGAGCTTGCCGATAGGCCGGACCAGGCGCAGAAATGTGAGGTCAGTCTATGCTACCACAGGGGACAATGAAGGCCCATCTCCGGTGAAGGACTCCATGGAGGTCACTAGATCCACCAGGAAGAGAGTGGAAAAGGAACCACAGGAAACAGTGACTACTGTTCCCACAACCCCGAGGAGGGGAAGACCTCCCAAAACCCGCCGTAAGCCAGAGGAGGACATCTCTCCAATAAAGACTGAACCGGTACAACAGGAGGTGGAGGAGGCTGAAACTAAAGATCCTGTGGAAGCTCCTAAACCTACAGAGGGTTGGAGGTCTCCTAGATCACAGAAGCTCACACACACTCACTCATCAGCTGCTGCCAGCCAACAGGGTAAGAAAGGGAAGAATGAACCGAAAGCCGATACCATGGCTGAATCCGAAGATGCTGCTGAAAGAAGTGGTCAGGAATCGAGCATTAGTGACAACAGCAATAAAGCAAAAGCCGCTGAGAAAGAGCCAGCAGCAAGTGAGCAGAAACGTGATCGGAAGGAACTGGATGTGGAGAAGAATCAGCTAGAAATCCCCACAGTTGAGATCACTGAGAAGAAGCCGGTGCCAGAAAAGGTTACGAAATCCAAAAGGGGACGGTACAAAAATACCAAAACCGTCGTTGATAAGGCATCTGTGTGTCTCAAAAATGTAGAAATACGCCTCAATGTCGATGAAGTCAAGGGTGCCTTGCGGCCCACTGAAGAGGAGGCAGAGCCGGTGGCAGTGTCACCACCCAAGATGAAGAGCCCTCCAAAAGAGGACATCCTGCCACCCCACTTCTCTAAGAATGAGGTAGAAGATTCATTCCCAGAAATGGAAAAGGAGGTGACACGGGAGCCCAAGCAGTCGCCTGAGGCTGCCCAGTTAGCAAAGCAGATTGAGCTTGAGCAGGCAGTGGAGAACATTGCAAAGCTCACTGAAACTCCTCCAACAATTGCTGCCTACAAAGAGCCAACGACAGATGTGGCTGAAGTCCGTCAGGAGGAGGAGGCAGATAAACCTGCACATCAGGCCAGTGAAACGGAGCTGGCAGCAGCCATTGGCTCCATCATCAATGATATTTCTGGAGAGACCGAAAGCTTTCCTGCACCACCAACATATCCTGCTGAATCTGAGGCTGAAATCCCCACAGAGCCCTTGGTATTGCAGTCCCCTCGGGAGGAGATGGAGCCCGAGACAGATCAGGCAGTGAACAATATCCTAGAAACCGAAGCTGCTGTCGAGCCTGTGGTGCAGCCAGTGCCTGGCTCTGTCCCATCAGCGTTGGAGGCTGAGAGCAAGGAGTCCGAAGTCAGCTTCAGCGAATCTTCCAACTCTGCACAGGAGGCCGAGACCTTGCAGGAGGCTGAAGTTGCTCGGAAGGAAAAGGGCCGTCAGAAAACCACACGGCAGAGACGCAAGAAGAGCACAAGCAGGAAGGGCGACGCCACCGAAGTCAACACCTTTGAGCCAGAGAGGGTGCAGAGCAAATCACCCCCTGCCAACGAAGTAAAGACAAAACCTGAAGAAGCCTCAAAGGAGGAAAAGCAAATCAAACCCACAGCATCCATGGAGCCAAGTGCTTCTGATGTCACCAAGGCTGTGGCTGCTGACGTTGTGGCTGCACATGAGGCTGTCCCTGAGAGCAGCACTTCTCCAAAGGTGCCTGCTCCGGCTCCTCTGGACCTGGGCCCCCCACCGGTCCCCCTCGACGAGGGGAGTCAGAGTGGATTCAAGATCCGGTCGCCCCTGGAGAACGCTGCCATCACGCCAGCGAGTGCTCCGAACGCAGCCCTTCCTGCTGTCCCTGCGGCGGCGGCCAAGCTGCCCACCCCGGTGCCTACCACCATCGTCCCCCTTCACTCCAGCGCTGCCAAGGTGCCGGAGTGGATGGTCAGGCACGAGGAGCCCCGTGCCCGTTCCACACCCCCGCCCGCTCTCCCACCGGACACAAAGGCATCGGATATCGACACAAACTCCAGCACTTTGAGGAAGATACTCATGGAGCCCAAGTACGTCTCAGCGACAAGCATAACCTCCACGCACGTGACGACGACGCACACGGAGCCGGTGAGCGCGCCATGCCTGGAGGAGACACCTCTCCACCCTGCCGTGGAGGCCATCAAGCCGGTTTCTGAGGAGAAGCCGGCCGTTCCTGTCACCAACGCCCTGGACCCACCAGTGGCTGAAGCACCAGTGTTCAGTGAGAAGGAAAAGGTCAACACCGTGATTGCTCCCAAAGCCACTTCTGTCATTAGCAGGATGCCCCACAGTGTGGATCTGGAGGAGGCTCCGAGGATCACCTTAGTGAAACAAGCTCCCCAAACCCAGACCTGTCTCGTCAATGCTCCCTCGCCGAAATTTAAGCAGAGGCCAAGTACAAATGATAACAGCAGGTTTCATCCAGGATCAATGTCCATTATCGAGGAGAGGCCTGTGGAGACTGGGTCCAGTCCAGGGCTGCGGGTGAACACCTCGGAAGGTGTGGTGCTCCTGAGTTACTCAGGGCAGAAGACAGAAGGTCCTCAGCGAATCAGTGCCAAGATCAGCCAGATTCCCCCAGCCAGCGCTGTGGACATTGAGTTCCAGCAGTCTGTATCCAAGTCTCAGATTAAACAGGAGCCTATCACGCCATCCCAGCCGGCACCAAAAGGCTCCCAGACCTCGGCGGGCTATGGGACTGTTTCCACCCATTCTTCGTTGGTACTCGGAACACAGCCCTACAACACCTCGCCCGTCATCTCCTCTGTCAAACAGGAGCGCGCTGCACTGGACAAGCCTGATTCGTCCCACCTCGCTGTCCAGACCCCGGCGTCGCAGCCCGGCAAGGTCCTGCCGCAGACCGTAAACACTCCACCCGTGCTGGTCCATAACCAGATGGTTGTGAACAAAAAACTGTCTGACCCAGCTGCTCTGAAAGTGGAGACAAAGACTCTGCAACCCTCCAACCTGAGTCCTGGGGTTAGTCCTCACCACCCTTCCCTCTCTGGGAAGATGCACTCGGAAGCGAATCACGTCAGCTCGGGCCCCAGCACCCCGACCGACCGGGCCATCTCCCACCTGGGGGTCACCAAACAGGAGCCGCACTCGCCGCGTACCAGCGGGCACTCGCCATCGCCGTTCCCCCGGGCCTGTCATCCCGGCAGTACCTCGTCTCCGGCTTTGTCCAGCAGCACCCCAGTCATGCTGGCGCCGGGAATTCCCGTTCCTCAGTACATATCCAGCATGCATCCCGAGCAATCTGTTATCATGCCCCCCCACAGCGTAACACAGACTGTGTCCCTGGGCCATCTATCCCAAGGTGAGGTGAGGATGAACACCCCTCCTCTCTCCAGCATGCCCTACGGCATCCGTGCAGAAGCGCTCCACTCCCCCCGAGCTGCTCTGCAACCCCAGATGGAGATGAAACCCCAGCGATCCAGCACACCCCAGCCAGCACCCATCCGAGACATCGTCATGCCCCCGCTGTCCTCCCAGCACCCCCCCGAGGAGGAGCTGCACTTCCACCACACGGCGGTGTGCCGCGGGCCAGCCCCGGTGCAGTCCGACGTGCTGGTGATGCAGCCCGACTACCGCATGCACCCCAGCAGCCTGCGGCTGGAGCAGTACAACGTCCCGCGGGACGTCAGGATGATCATGCACCCGCACATGGCCGCCGTGGGCGAGCACCACTCGGAAACGCGACAATCCCGCACGCCCGAAGGGGCCGTCAAAACTCCCCCGGTCAGTAAAACCCCGCAGCCCGGGAAAGAGACTCCCAAATCCTCGGAAGGCAAGATGGCCCACTCTCCCCACAGCGAGCCGCGGCTGCTCAGCGTGCCCTCGGGCAGCCAGCTGCCCGGGCTGCCCCTGACGCAGCCCGTGGTGGTCCCACACGGGGTGCAGATCATGCATCCCGCCGGGAGCTCCTTCCACGATTACCGCTCCGTGTACGGCGACATGAGGAATTACCACACGGCACAGCTTGGGCATCCGCAGTTCCCAGGCGCCTCGCCCATCGGGCTGCCCTCCCGGAGCATGACCCCGTCCCAGGTGAGAAAGAAAACCCTTTACCCGTCTCCCTGGAATCTGGAGCTGTTTCTTATGGGAAATGGGGTTCAAATGCTGCTTATCATCAGAGGAAGCCGAAGCAACCCATTCATTTCCTGAACCCTCTGGAGCTCCATCCAGGAGCAGGGAAGGTTCCCACAGGTTTCTGGAAATGGTGTCAGGGGGAGAATTGTCAGTACCAAGGTGGTGCATGAGTGAGGCATCCTTGGATGGATGGTGTGGCTAAGGATGGGCTTGGGGCAGGATTCAGGGAGTTGGGTTTCAGCTAAGGTGGGCTTGGAAGTGGGAGACTGTCCCAGGTGCTGCCCCAGCAGGGCTGCTGCTGTGACACGGATGTCTCCACCAGGAATCTCATAGTGTTCTGGCAGCCTTATAATGGGGTTGAATACACCCTCAGCCTAAACATCTTTCCTTTTTCCCCCTCCCTGCTTCCCAGGGTCTGCCAGAGGGTGAGCACTCGCACCCCAGCCAGCCAGTCCGCAGCAAGACCCCTCAGATCCCGCAGGATCCCAAGGGTCCGTCGGCAGCAGGGCCGGAGCAGAGTCACCACGCCCCTGTGAACAGGCACACGGCACAGATGGACCCCCACGTCCACCTCCAGAGGGCACAAGGGGACACGAGCCAGACCTCCTACCCCTCGCCCGTCGCCATCTCCATGAAGCAGGAGCTTCCATCGCCGCACCAGCCGCAGGCAGTTCCCAAGCAATCCATGTTTATCCCCACCACCTCGGGGCCGCCCCTCAGCCGCCCAGAGCCCCAGTCCACGCTCAAGCAGGAGCCATCCCCTCACCCTGTGTCCCAGAGACCTGTGGACATGGTCCAGCTGCTGACGGTGAGTGTTGTGCTCCTGATCCGGGGGGAAATCACCTGGTTCTGTCTCAGCCATAGCACCAAATCTGACCTTTCTTGCATCAAAAACTTCAGATGCAGAAAAGGCATTGTTTGGGTTTTGGGTTGTTTTGTCCCTGATGGATTTTAGCCATGTTTAGTGTTCCAAGTCAGTTTTATAAGTCAGCATTTTCCTGGAAAGTGTTTCCTCAGGCAGGGGAGAGAGTTGGTCTATTTCATTTAAATAAAAAGGAAAAAACACTCTCTCAAGTGTAGAAAATGAGGAAGAGGAGGGAGGCAGTGAGGAACAGGTACCAAGAAGGAACCGAGAGTTGTGCTCAGCACCAAATGTCTGCCATATAACCTCGAGCAGTTCTCCTGTTATTTCTCAATTTGTCCATTTGTAAAAGGGAACACAGCATTCAGGAACAGCCTTGTGCTGGGTGGGCGTCGGAGGGATTGGGATGACGGCATCCACCAGGCAGGCTGGCCAGCTGGAAGGAAAAGGACTGAATTCCTGATTTAACAGAATGTCACCCAAGCCTGGCCTGTAGAGGGTTGATCTGGTGCTACATCTCTGCTGAGCCTTTAAACCTCCGATGGAAGTATCGGTGGCAGCCGAGCAGCTCAGCATTTCAGATCCCACTCTCCTTGCTTTGCGTGTAATACTCTGTCCCTCTCTTCCCAGAAATACCCCATTGTCTGGCAGGGTCTGCTGGCTCTCAAGAACGACACGGCGGCCGTGCAGCTGCACTTCGTGTCCGGGAACAACGTCCTGGCGCACCGGTCGCTGCCGGCGCCCGAGGGAGGGCCCCCCCTGCGCATCGCGCAGCGCATGCGGCTCGAGGCCTCCCAGCTCGAGGGCGTCGCGCGCAGGATGATGGTGAGGGCCCGGGCTGGGGCGGGGAAGGAGTTTGGGAATCTCAGAGCCGGGCTGGGCTCACCAGCTGCGGGGCTGGAAACCACCAGGGCTCCCCAAAACCTGGGCTTCTGTCACGTGGGCTCCTCAGGGAATGGGCACGGCCCCAAGGCTGCCAGAGCCCAAGGAGCGTTTGGACACTGCTCTCAGGGGTGCACAGGGAGGGATTGTTGGGATCCTGTGCATGGCCTGGAATTGGATTTGATGATCCCTGTGAATTCCTTCCAATCCAGGAGATCCCTGTGATTGTATTTTGGGATCCTAGTGTTCACACTGATTCCTTCAACCCAGGGAGTGTAACCCTAGGATTTCAGATGATGAGCAATAGCTCTTACACTGCACTTATGGAAATGGCAATGAGAGCTGGGAAACCTTTCAGTCCCCCTGAGCCCAGGGACCAGCTCCTGCTGGCTTCAGTGTGTCAGAGTAGGGTGGGGAGTTCAGGTGGCCATGAAAATCCATTTTTAGTCTTTTCCTCCATGGCTGAGCTCTCAGCAAGTATTGGAATCACAGAATCCCAGACTGGTTTGGGTTGAAGGGGCCTTAAGGCCCATCCCACCCCCTGCCATGGGCAGGGACACCTTCCACTATTCCCAGGTTACTCCAGGCCTTGTCCAGCCTGGGCCTGGACATTTCTGGGGATGGGGCAGCCACAGCTTCTCTGGGGTACAAATTGTAACATCATGGAGTTTAAAGTGAGTGTTTTCCCTTATGGATAGTGGATGGATGTCTGGGAAACACCCCCTCATCCAGCATTTCCCTGAGCCTGTCCTTCCCTTGCAGGTGGAGAGCGATTACTGCCTGCTGCTGGCCCTGCCCTGCGGCCGGGACCAGGAGGACGTGGTCAGTCAGACGGAGTCGCTCAAGGCCGCCTTCATCAGCTACCTGCAGGCCAAGCAGGCTGCAGGCATCATCAACGTCCCCAACCCCGGCTCCAACCAGGTACGGGCACAGATCCCCTGCAGTGCCACAGGGACACCAAACCAGACCCCAAGAGCATGGGCACAGAACCCCTGCAGTGCCACAGGGACACCAAACCAGTCCCTAATGGCACAGGCAGCTCAGGCTTCTGCTGGAGCTGCCTGGGGTTATTGGTCGAACAACCTCCACATTTCCATCACCCATCAAAGACATGGATGGGATCCATAAATTACGGATGGGATCCATAAATTTTTGATAGGATCAATGTAATCATTGATGGAATCGATGACAGCAACCCCAAAGCAAAAAAAAAAACCCAGTTGTGTGTTTGGTGTGTTCCCAGTTCTTCATCTTGGACTGAAAGGCATTTCCCAAATGCATTTCCCAGCTCTTTATCTCTGGAGTAGAGTCCTGGTTTATTCCCCATATCCTGATTTTTCCAGGACAGCTGGTGTTTTCTTGCAGAATGCATTTGGTCCCATGGAGGGTTTATTCCAGGTGTGTTGCTGCACTGATTGCAATTTAACCTGCAATTTAATTCTGGGTATAAGGAGCCCAGAATGAGCCCAGCACTCAGAGCAAGCACTGAAATGATAATTAATGGGAATTTTTCTGCCTTTCCCAGCAAAATCAGCCTGTGGTGTGGAAAACTCCCCCCTGGGAAACAAAACCCTTGGTTCTTTCTTACACAAGATTTAGGATGCTTTAAGCACCCAGAACATCACTGAAATGTCTCTTTTTTAAACCTCTGTGGGCGTGGGTTGCCTCTGATCTGTGGATTTTCCCTCCCTGCAGCCTGCCTACGTTCTGCAGATCTTCCCACCCTGCGAGTTCTCGGAAAGCCACCTGTCCCGCCTGGCCCCAGACCTCCTCGCCAGCATCTCCAACATCTCTCCTCACCTGATGATTGTCATCGCGTCGGTATGAGCTGTTTACCAGTTACTGACTTTTTATTATTTTAATTTTAATTTTTTTTTAATTTTTCCAAGGCCCTGCAGCAAAAAACAAACAACTACAACTACAACAAGCAAACAAAAAAAAGCCCACAAAAAAACCACACAAAAATTAATTTTAAAATAAAACTAATTCAAAAGAAGGAGAGAAGGTTATGAAACAAGAAATATGCTGCCAGAAACCAGCCTCCTGCCCGACCGGCCTCGATCAAACCTTGGATGTTTACATGTTGCTTTAGCTTATGGACAACTGATGCACTCAGCAGGTGGACTGGGCTTGGGTTCCCGTGCCTCCTTTTTGGGGAAAAAAACACACAAAAAGAAAAAAAAAAAAAGAAAAAAAAAAAAAGAAAAAAGAATTGCCTTTTTTTTTTAAAAAAAAAAAAAGAAAANTTTTAACAAAAAAAAAAGGAAAAAAATAAAAAAGAACCTGAACTGCCTTTGCACTAAATTAGTGACTCGGACTTTGCACAGTTGGAGACGCTGTGACGTTCTGGATGTCTTGACACACATTGACCGCGCCGTGGACGTTCCGCAGGGACTCTGCTGAGATTTGTGGGTCAAGGAGCATTTCACAGTCATTTTTTATTTTATTGGTTGTTTCGTTGGGTTTTTTGTTGGTTTTTTTTTCCTTCTTTTGGGGTTGTTTATTTTTTGGGGGGGGTTATTTGTTCCGGATGTGAACCTTCCTCTTCCTCCACCTGCCCCTGCTGCAGCCGTCTTCTCCTCATCTGGGATGTACAGTTTACACTGAAAAACAAGAGAATACAAAACAAACAACAAAACAAAAGGGAGAGCTTTTTTCCTTCCTGGTGGGATATGCAGAACTCAGTGGGTGTGTGTATATATAAATATATATATAATATATATAAATATATATAATACTGACTTTAAAAAAAAAAAATCAAATCCCCACAACATACATTTTTTTTTAATCTGTGCCAAAAATGTGTTTTCAGAGAAAAAAAATCTTATTTTCATACTCAGACTTTGTATTGTCACTCATTTGTAAGTGCGCTTCATTTAAACATCCCCTCGTCTCATCAGCTGTGGAAGTGTTATACACTTGTACAAAGACTCTGCCCCGGCCCCCCTCGCCTCCCCTAACACTTAATTAATTTATGGAACTTGGTTTTTTTTTGTTTGTTTATTTTTGGTTTATTTTTTTTCTCAGCGCAGTTTTGTTTTGTGTGTCCATTGGATTACGAACTTTATTAAAAAATACAAAACACGTCACGCCCCGACCTCGTCCCTCGGCGTGGGGAGGGGGAAGGGCAAGGGGAGCTTTGGGGCTGCCGGGGAGGGGTCACCCACCTCTCCCTCAAAAACAACCAGGAAAAAAGGACATTTCATCACACCAAACCCAATTGCTCTTGATTTTCCCTCCCGTCTCATGAATACTTGTGACAACTGAAATCGCAGGGTTTGCCCCCACTTTTAATGTCACCACGCCCCAGCTCCTCACCGAAAATTATCCCTGGATTGCTGATACTCATCATGCTTGGAAATGTAAGAGCCAGACTTGATGTTTTTCACTGCTTTTCCACCCAAATCCCTGCCAGGTGCAAGTGGGAGCCTAATCAAGGCTGGTGTAAATGGGTTAAAATCGAGAAGGTGTGGTAAAAAAGGAGGTTTAGGACAGAATTTTCGGGGGTGGCCTCCAAAAGCAGGGGAGACCCTCTCCCTACACCCCCGGGCTGAGGGTGGGGGGCGGAACAGAGCCTGTTTTGGGATAAAACCAGGACAAAAAGGGGCAGCTGGTGCCCCAGAATGGAGCTGGGTGTGAGGAGCCTGGCCAGGGATACCCCACAGTGACCCCCAAGTCCCACTGGGGGGGGTCAGGGGGGGCCTTGGATTCCCCCCTTCCCCCAGGGAGGGGGGAGAGAGGCAGGACCGATGGACAGACCCCGGACACAGATGGGGCTTGGACAGACGGACACATGGATTGCCGGGGCAGAGGGAAAGGATCCGACCCTGCTGGTTTCTGAGTGGTGCCTTTGAGGTAAAAAGGGNGGGGTGGGGGTGTGAGGGGGGCAGGGCAGGGGTGTGAAATCGCTGGGTTTTGGAGAGGGGCCTTGGGGGCAAAAAGGGCATTTTTGGGGCATTTATGCTCAAGGATAAAGGACAAAGGTGCATGTACAATGTCTCTGTGTCCAGCTGTACGTACAATGTCCAATTGTCCAGCTGTACGTGCAATGTCCAACTGTCCATCTGTACGTACAATGTCCATTTGTCCAGCTGGACACTCCCCTGTTGTTCTGTCCATCTGACNAAAAAAAAAAAAGAGAAAAGGATGGCTTATTTTTTTTAACAAAAAAAAAAGGAAAAAAATAAAAAAGAACCTGAACTGCCTTTGCACTAAATTAGTGACTCGGACTTTGCACAGTTGGAGACGCTGTGACGTTCTGGATGTCTTGACACACATTGACCGCGCCGTGGACGTTCCGCAGGGACTCTGCTGAGATTTGTGGGTCAAGGAGCATTTCACAGTCATTTTTTATTTTATTGGTTGTTTCGTTGGGTTTTTTGTTGGTTTTTTTTTCCTTCTTTTGGGGTTGTTTATTTTTTGGGGGGGGTTATTTGTTCCGGATGTGAACCTTCCTCTTCCTCCACCTGCCCCTGCTGCAGCTGTCTTCTCCTCATCTGGGATGTACAGTTTACACTGAAAAACAAGAGAATACAAAACAAACAACAAAACAAAAGGGAGAGCTTTTTTCCTTCCTGGTGGGATATGCAGAACTCAGTGGGTGTGTGTATATATAAATATATATATAATATATATAAATATATATAATACTGACTTTAAAAAAAAAAAATCAAATCCCCACAACATACATTTTTTTTTAATCTGTGCCAAAAATGTGTTTTCAGAGAAAAAAAATCTTATTTTCATACTCAGACTTTGTATTGTCACTCATTTGTAAGTGCGCTTCATTTAAACATCCCCTCGTCTCATCAGCTGTGGAAGTGTTATACACTTGTACAAAGACTCTGCCCCGGCCCCCCTCGCCTCCCCTAACACTTAATTAATTTATGGAACTTGGTTTTTTTTTTTTTGTTTGTTTATTTTTGGTTTATTTTTTTTCTCAGCGCAGTTTTGTTTTGTGTGTCCATTGGATTACGAACTTTATTAAAAAATACAAAACACGTCACGCCCCGACCTCGTCCCTCGGCGTGGGGAGGGGGAAGGGCAAGGGGAGCTTTGGGGCTGCCGGGGAGGGGTCACCCACCTCTCCCTCAAAAACAACCAGGAAAAAAGGACATTTCATCACACCAAACCCAATTGCTCTTGATTTTCCCTCCCGTCTCATGAATACTTGTGACAACTGAAATCGCAGGGTTTGCCCCCACTTTTAATGTCACCACGCCCCAGCTCCTCACCGAAAATTATCCCTGGATTGCTGATACTCATCATGCTTGGAAATGTAAGAGCCAGACTTGATGTTTTTCACTGCTTTTCCACCCAAATCCCTGCCAGGTGCAAGTGGGAGCCTAATCAAGGCTGGTGTAAATGGGTTAAAATCGAGAAGGTGTGGTAAAAAAGGAGGTTTAGGACAGAATTTTCGGGGGTGGCCTCCAAAAGCAGGGGAGACCCTCTCCCTACACCCCCGGGCTGAGGGTGGGGGGCGGAACAGAGCCTGTTTTGGGATAAAACCAGGACAAAAAGGGGCAGCTGGTGCCCCAGAATGGAGCTGGGTGTGAGGAGCCTGGCCAGGGATACCCCACAGTGACCCCCAAGTCCCACTGGGGGGGGTCAGGGGGGGCCTTGGATTCCCCCCTTCCCCCAGGGAGGGGGGAGAGAGGCAGGACCGATGGACAGACCCCGGACACAGATGGGGCTTGGACAGACGGACACATGGATTGCCGGGGCAGAGGGAAAGGATCCGACCCTGCTGGTTTCTGAGTGGTGCCTTTGAGGTAAAAAGGGGCATTTTTGGGGTGTTGTACAAGGGTTGGGGGGGCTGGAGGGCACTGCCTGGGTGTCTGGCCAAGTGTGAACTGTCCGTGTGTCCAGGTGTCTGTGCAATGTCCATCCACCCAGCTGGGCCTGGACCTGCCCATCCATCCAGACCCATCCCCTTCACCCACCCGTCCCATGGATCTGTAAGATGAACAGGGTAGTGTCCAGCTGGACATATGGACATTGTGCATGGATGGACAGATGGACAGATGAATAGATGGACAGACACCCAAATGGACAAATGNGGGGTGGGGGTGTGAGGGGGGCAGGGCAGGGGTGTGAAATCGCTGGGTTTTGGAGAGGGGCCTTGGGGGCAAAAAGGGCATTTTTGGGGCATTTATGCTCAAGGATAAAGGACAAAGGTGCATGTACAATGTCTCTGTGTCCAGCTGTACGTACAATGTCCAATTGTCCAGCTGTACGTGCAATGTCCAACTGTCCATCTGTACGTACAATGTCCATTTGTCCAGCTGGACACTCCCCTGTTGTTCTGTCCATCTGACAGATCCACCATCC